>MU722304.1:49511-83132 GCA_026770625.1 Nicotiana glauca
TTACTGTTAATTTGAATTGAAGCAAAACCCTTTTATTTGTGAAAATGGAAAGAAAATTCTAGAATTTTATGTATTTAAAAAGGATTTTTAAATCGGTAATCTAATTGGCTGGCCTGACAGCGGTGTCCGGCGCCACCACGACCCTTAGTGGATTTTGGGTCGTGACAATTAAGCTGCACTTGTTCAGATGGCTGCAAAGAATCGAGAGATATTATAATAGAAGAACCAACTTTCGATACTTCAAAATAGGGAATTAGTTCCAATAAAAGTCACCCTCAATACTCGAGACCGAAATGAAGGGAAACTAGGCCTGAATTGGGAAGGACCATACCGATTCATCAGAGTCATCGGAAAATGATCTTACAAACTTGGCACGATGGAAGGTAAATAATTGCCAAATGATTGGAATGTATCACTACTCAAACGATATTATTTCTAAAGTATGACCTTCTCTCTTTTTCCTTTTATATTTGATACTAACTTATTTTATAGAAGACGTCAAGAGAATCCTTCTACAAGAAGACCTTAGGTGTTAAAGCATGTGTTGCACTCTTTTTCCCTAAGATTGGGTTTCATACCAAATGGGTTTTTCCGATGAGGTTTTCAATGAGGCAACAACTATGTGCTAACCAAGGAGAATTCAACAGTATCCAAGGCTTCTTTTCAGTCAACCTCGAATACTGGGGGGCATAACCCTGGAGGTTATATTGTTTAGAAAAATACTTCACGCCAAAGAGGGCCTCGATAAGAAAATTTGCAATGGGCAAACAGTCTGATGAACCGTGTCCACGTAGAATAGTCGAGCCCCGATGGCAAAATATGTACACATGTATGAATTATTCAAAGAAGCATTCTTTCTATATCAAACACTTTGTGTCTCAATGAAATTTGCTATTATACGAGCTCCATACTTGTGATTCTGTGAGAAATGGCTCAAGGGCCAAAACGCAAATACATCTCAAATACTAGGGGAATGTTGTCGACAGTCAACATATTAGAGCTGTCTAAACTTGAACTCATAAGACCTCAAAGAGACACCCATCGATGTAAAGTCCAAGGCCAATATACTCGGGGACTAACATTTCGAACAAGTTCGAAATGTTTCCAGGAAACAAGTCCAAGAGACATACCCAAAGGCTATGGCCATACTAAAGCTTACGGCCAAAATAAAGGCTACGGCCGAAATAACGCGGCTTAGAGACCTCTGAATTGTACAATAAAACAGGCCTTCGAATTCTCAGAAAACCAGTTAATAAAGGCTACCCTTAGCAAAATAATCAAAGGGCTTCGATAAAATGAGCCCTCGAAAAACCTTAAGAGGTATCGAATTATTCAAATACAAACTTGTTCTAAGGCACTAAAAACAAAAGGGTTTCGATCGACACTAAACCCTCAAAAAACCCAACGGGTAAAAAATGCATGCCAAGGCATAAATTTTTACTAAGTCTTTTAAGCCAAAACGGGGAAATAATAGCCATCTCTTAAAGGCCATATCGTCCCAGCCTAAAAGAACCTAAGGGTCAAAACATCAAAGTTCGAGACCTTGTTCTCACTCAACTCGGGCCTGAGGGTCCCACTACCCCGAGCTCGCATAAAATCGACTTAATCATAGCTCGAGGATTCACCAAAAACCCTTAAGAGGTATTCAATTATAAGATTGCCATCGATTACTAAAAAACTAAGGGTTTGTCTTACATTGAGTTTGACTAGTGCTCACTCGATTATTGAAGTTATGACATCAAAAACTAATTCATCACAAAACGAAAATGAAGCAGACTTCACAACAAATCAGAGATAGAGCGGAAAGGAAAGGAATTCTTTATATACATGAAAAATATTTACAATTCCCACATGGAGCCTTAGACAAAACAAAAAATAAAAAAAAATCCCAAAGGCCTATTCTACCAGAGGCTGCATCTTCGGGAGACACATCTTCGAGAAACTCTTCCTCGGGGGCTCCATCATCATCTCCTCCACTCTCGAAAACACTAAAAGAGTCCTCATCATCGGAGAGTAAAGCGGCAACCTCGTCCTCCAAAGTTTTTGCCTTTTTGATATCAGCTGAGAGGTTAAATCCATGAACATGCACTTCCTCGAGAGTCTCTCTACGGGATTGTCATCTGGCGTGATTGACAGCGCATGAAAATTTGACTTTAGCAACAATAGAGATCTTCTATGCTCGAATGTTGCCAGCCTCGGCCTCAGCTCGATAAGAGGCCATAAATGCCTCCACCTCAGATTTAGCCTTTGCAAGTTTGGTGGCTGACTTAGCTTCAAGCTTCTCAATATTTCGGCTCTGAGCCAAGATTTCCACCTTCACATTTGAAGTTGACATTCAACCGAAGCCAACTGCATCTGAAGCGTGTCCTTCTCTGAAGCAAGACAATCCATATGCTACATCCACCCAGGGTCTCAGCCTCTTTCGCCTTGACCTCCTCTCGAAGCTACTCCACCAGTTTGCCCTTCTGTTGGGCCTGCAAAGTCGAAGTGTTAGTCCCTAAGTTAAATATATACATAATAAACTCCCAAAAAGTTATATTACCTACTCAATGACCTCATTCTGTTCTCGATGAGCCTTTGTCAAGTCGGCTTGAAGGTCCCTGATCTCGTCCTCTTTATAAACATAGAGGGGTTTGAGGTCATCCCTCTCTTCCACGATCTTCTTGATGTTGGCCTCGCATCAGGAAAACTCGATTCTAGACTTGGAGAATGCTTGTCGATGGAGCGTCACAACCTTCCACAAAGGAAAAAGTCAGACTCAGAAAAATGAGAATAAAGCACAAACATAATTATGGAGGCAGGAACTTACTTGTTTAAGAAGACACCGAGCCTTATAAAAAATAAATAAAGAATTAGGGTCAGGACCATCTTCGACCCCCGCAAAGCATTCCCAAAAAATATCATTCCCTTCGTGGGTCGTCCCCATGTCGAGAGTCTTTATGGCCTGGGAATCTCGGACTGCCCTTCGGAGAACACAGAGCCAGGCAGCGATTTATCTATGTTAATTATCCTAAGTGACTCACTTGGGACATTCTCTTCTCCTTGGAGGGATTCAAAACTAGGCTCTTTGGGTTCAGATGTACTCCAAGATAAGGTGCGATTTATCGCCCAATGGCTCGGGGACTCTGCTCGAGCTCCCCTCAGAGATTTCTTCGGTTTAAGATTGAACCGCATCAACCGCCATCGGTTTACCGACCTTCGAAGCTTCAGTTCCCCCCTCTTCCGAGATACTAGCAAGCAGTCATCATCTTCTCCTTCTTCCTCGTCATCCCGAATGTGTTGGACCATTTCTGCAGATAGGGCTGTAGGATCTGCCTTAGGATTTCGAGCCTTATTTTTCTTGGGCTTCAGGGAAATTATTGGTGATCGCTGCCAACTCCGCACTACTAATAAGTAGCAAGAGAGGATCGCAATAGCGTTTACCCAATTTTGGGTCGGGATCGAATCCATAGAGAGCTAGAATTGGAATCGAGTATCTATTTAGTTTAGGATTGAGTATATGTTCCAAATTGCACTTCTAATCATTTTTGGGGTTTTTGTTTAATTCTACTATTATCAAACAACAAATGGTAATTGCAACTAAATTATGCTAAGAGTTATAATGCTACGATTTGTTCGAATAGGTTTAAAAGGCACTAGGGTAGTGAGTTCCGCCTAGGTAGTCAATTGACGGGTACTTGAGTTTAAGGCATATTTGGCATATTTGGGGAGTATGATATAACCGTTACACTAATTTACCTACTCTACACCTCTCGGTGGTTCTAGTGATTTTGCCCAATTGACTTTCTCAAGACCAATTGGGTATGTAAATTTGCACAAGCAACTAAGGTTCAAGTCGGGTATTACTCTCTCAAGGTTTAACCCTTTAATTGGGGCTATCAATCTCTTGACTACACCCTAATTCCTTGTTGGATCAATTTCGGAGACTTAGGCTCTCTTTCTCAAGAAGAACTCTAGTCAACTAAACACAAACTAGTGTTTGCAACCACTAATGCAGCCATTAACCATGAAATTGACCAAATTATCAAACACCCATAATCAATTTAGCCCTAAAATACAAGACCCATCAATTACTCACACTAGGGTTGAGCCACAACCCTAGCTAATGGGTCTAGCTACTCATTTTCAAAGAAGAAAAACAAGAAATGAAGATAAACTCATATTAATTAATTACTAAGATAAAAATAAAGATTCAATGATGAAAAGTAAGTAAAATTTCCCGAAATGGCTACAAGAGACGTTCCCATGAGCGCAACTAATGTTCTAAAATATTTGATGCCCTAAAAATGGAAAAAGAATCTATTTAGACTAAGCTGAAAAAATATGGACAAAATTACCCATGCGGGGTTAGTGCGGACCTCACAAAATGGACCGCGGTCCGCACTGGGCTCTTGACTTCAAAAATCTCGCTCTTTGAACTTGGGCTCCGCGGACTGCACAAAATGTACTACGGCTGCGGAGGCCTATAGTGCGGTCCGCACAAACTCGACTGCGGACCGCATTGGCTTGAAAACTTTATTTTGCAGCTTCTCTGAATCTTGGCTCTGCGGACCGCACAGAATGGTAGTGCGGCCGCATTGCCTTCAGTGCGGTCCGCACAAAACCTAGTGCGGCCGCACTGCCTCTTTGCCTTGAATTTGACCTCTCTGAATCTCCTAGTGCGGACCGCACAAAGTAGTTTGCGGCCGCACTGGGCCTGTTCTGCCTAAGCTTGACTTGTCTTTGATACTTGTGAAAGTTTCACTCCTTTTAAGCCGATCTTTTGTTGATCAAACCTGCAATCAAGCACAACTTATGAGCCTTTTGGGACTATTTTGTATGAATATTTGATCAAAGCATAAGCAAGAAGGGGTATAAAATGAGTCAAAATCCCTAGTTATTAATTGGCGAAGCCCTTTTCATTTTCTTCTCTTTGGTTGGCTTCGGGATTTCCTCTTTAGCAAGTGGTGGCGACCTCACAACAACAGTGTCTTTGAGGCCCACATAAGGGGAAAGTAAGTATTTTGCATAGAAGCGTCAATATATGAACAAGGGAACTCACCATGATTTTTAGCTTCCCACCGACCCTTGGACAAATCATTCCAACAATGTTCTATATGTGATGAAGTGGAGGCCAATTGTCGAACCCAACCTGCGAGATCCGGAATCACACGAGGAAACTAAGGGGAAGTTGCACCATCGAAAAGGAATTAGATCGAAGAAGAATAGAGAAAGCATAGTAGTAAGCATCATCGATGGGGTTGTACTTACGTTTATGTTCCATTCCTCGAGAAATGGCATCCTTTCGGCAGGAATTAAGTCAGAACTTTTAATTCGGACAAAACCAGCACATCCATCCTCGGTCCTTGTTCTCATTGATGCTAGAGAATAGCGCCTTCGTGGATCGACTCTAGAGCTTTATCAAACCACCTCGATAGAGGCGAGGGCTGTATAGCTAGGGTAAAAAACATCCCCTTGACCTTGCCCGAAACATACCTGAGCAAATTGATGATACGCCAGAAAGAAGGGTAGATATGGACAAGGGTCACCTGATATTGGTGACAGAAATCGAGAATGACTGGATTTGCAGGACCCAGTAGAGGATATATAGGACCTAGAGTGAAAGGATAAGTATACATGTTTATGTATCCTTCCACAAGAGTGGTGATGTCCTCTTCGGGGGTAGGACTCACCCCCTCCTTATCCTCCCAATTGTAATAATTTTTCACCTACTCGAGATCTTCTTTAGTTATCGAGAAGATGTATCGGGACATGGGCTCGCATCGGCCTGGAACTGATGCAAGCTTATCGATTTTGAAATCAGAAGATGGCTCGCATAGACGAGGAATGCACTCCTTGATATGAGGTGGCGCCGTCGTTCTACCACCGCCCGACCATGATGATGAGGAGGCTTTTTCTTTCTGGAGAACGGTTTCAGATGTTTTAGCCATCGTTGTTGAGAAACTCAAAAGAAGAGAAGAAGTTAATGTTACAACAAGCGCAAATTGAACGAAGGATGAACTCAAAGAAGATGAAGAAGCTAGTAAGGATTTGGGAAAGGTTTGAGAAGTAAAGATTGTAAAGGTTGTGAAATTGACCTATTTATAGTGGCCATTTCAACGGTTTGGGGAAGCCAATGGCCAACCATCAGTCGCCTTTAATTAATGACCTTGAAAACTATGCAGACGCGACCTTTCAATCACTTATGTCGCTGACGTCATGGGATTGACATCATGATCGAGGCATTAGAGGATCGAGGATTAAATCTTTTCTTATCATCTTACTCTAAGAAACGTGGGGACTATCTGTATACGGTCAAAATCAGGTATGCCTGATTCCGTAGGCTCGAGGGTCACTTCGAGAACAAGTTCGAAATGGACCAGACGCGAGCCCGATGGCGAAGTACAAGATTCGAAGATCAGAGTGCTCGATGAATACCGAGGCCACGTGTGACCAACTTCGAGATAATACCATTATAATTTCATAACAGAAAGAGCGAGATTCCTGCAGTGGTCCTAAGATCACAATGTAAATTCAAGAATGGATTTGTACTAGGCGGTTAGACAGCTGTATAATAAGATTCTTTACTACAATTAGAAATGTATCTTATTTAGGATTCCCCAACTAAATAAATGGGACCCCAATCATTTGTAAGGCATGAATCATTGAGAAGAGAATATACGTATTTCGCTTTCTTGCTTACTGTTCATCTGGCTTGCCTTATTATTTTATTGTTCTTATCTACCAACCTCGAGGTCGCCATTGTTCGAGATCGAGGTCTGCTTATACGTTGACTTGACTTACTTTACTCATTAATTTATACATTAGATTCCTTGTTTATCAATTGTATTTGACTAAATCCCATATCTTTAAAACCACAATACAAGTTTAGTCGTTACTCGGATTTTAAATTAAACAATGCATGTATTATTATTAAAGCACGAACTTCAAGAATCAACTTTAAAAAACAAAAAATTTCTCACTTAATAAAAATCTCAATCAATCTTTTTGGTAAAAAATGTTATTTAATTATTTTCCTATATATAGGACTTTGATATCAACAAGTACATTGATTATTAACAGTTTCTTTATTAAATTATTTACAAGTCCTGCTATTTGAATGTCAAAATCAAGAAGTGAAAGCTAGGTGATTTTGAAAAAAAATGGTTTCATATCTAATTTACAAAAATCAACAAAAAGTTTGTAAATCCTTCTTTACGTAAAATATGTCGAAAGTCTTGTTAGTTAGGATTTCAAAATCTGTCAAAATTATCTATATAATTTTTTTTATTTAAATAATGTAACATGACTATAGTTTTATATTTGAACTCTTTTAAATTTATAGTCAAATAATATATTTTTTCTTATCAAGCTTTTCTGCATAATCTTTATAACCTACAATCAACAATTAAAATAAAAAACAAAAAAATAATTAAGAATATAAAAAGAAAGAGAGAAAGAGAGGGATGGATATAGAGAGAACGTAAGAAGACTATCAAATATTGTGATAAACCAAAGGATCAACTTTTGTTTTAGAATCCGATTCCATGCTCCGAGGTCTTAAAATCTCCATTTCTCTCTCCTCGATTTGTGTACGCAGTCCGGACGCGTATCATGAAAGCTTTTATGTGAAAAATTTAAGAAAAGATGATTTTAGTTGACTTCTGTCAATATTTTAGGTAAACGGTCCTGGACCTGCATTCCAACGGTCCCAGAGGGTCTGTAGTAAAATATGAGACTTGGGTATGTCTGAAATTAAATTTCAAGATCCCTAGCTCGAGAAATAAATTTTTGAAGAAAATTGTTAACTGAAAAATATAATAGTTTATAAAAATTGAATAATGTTTGATATTGTTGGTATCGGGCCCGCATTTTGATTACGAAGTCCGGTATAGGTCCGTTATGATATTTATACCTTATCTGTAAAATTTTATGAAAAATGGAAGTGATTTTGCGTGATTCGGAACTTTGGTTGAGAAAATAGGAAGTTTGAAACTATCTTGAAAATTTCATGCGTTTTGATGCTAAATTCGTAATTTTAGGTGTTATTTTGGCGATTAGATCGCACGAGCAAGTTTGTATGATATGTTAAGACTTGTGTGCATATTTGGTTTGGAGCCCCGAGGCTCGGGTGAGTTTCGGATAGGCTACGGGATGTTTTAGACTTAAAAATTCTGGTGTTTTTGTCTTCTGCCATCATCTGGTATATCCTTCTTCGAGTTCGCGAAGGGACTCTCACAAACGCGAAGAGTAGGTTGGTCTTAAGGAGGAATATTTCTACGCGAGCGCAATGCACTGGTTGAGAATGCAGAGTGTTGGGGGCGATGCCCTTCGCGAACGCGATCAGGCTATCGCGAACGCAAAGCATGGGAACTGGGGAGGGAAATGATACTCTACGTGAACGCGGCAAGTGGCTCGCGAACGCGAAGGTTGGGGGTATACCTTTGCAAATGAGTAGGGTGTCTCGCGAACATGATAGACCTCTCGCGAACGCGAATAAGGTCTATTCAGTGTTTCAAAAACAGAACCAAATACAGGATTTTATCAAAATTTCACAAGTCTTTCACAAAAACTCGACCTATGAGCGATTTTGAAAAGGTATTTCAACACCAATTCATAGGTTTGTGTTCTTCAACTCATTTCTTTCAATTTACATCAACACTCATTAGATTTCTAGGCCTAAATCTTGTTCTTTAAGGGTAGAATTTGGGGATTTTTGGGAGAATTGAGGATTTTACAAATTTGGGAATTTAGACCTCGATTTGCGGTCGGATTTCAAAACTAATTATATATTTGGGATCGTGGGTGAATGGGTAATCGGGTTTTGGTCCGAACTTTGAGTTTTGACCAAGCGGCCCTGGGGTCGATTTTTGATTTTTGGGGAAAATATTGAAAAATCTATAATTATGCATTAGAATTGATTTCTTTGGCATTAATTGATGTTAATAAGTTAATTATGATTAGATACGAGCGGATTGGAAGTGAAAACTAAGGAAAAAGCGATTTTTGAGACTTGAATTTGGCCGTGGAATCGAGGTAAGTGTTGTGGCTAAACTTAGCTTGAGGGATTAGGTATTGTTGCCTTATTTGCTACATGTTTATTTGTTAAGTACGACGTATAGGTGAGGTGACGAGTATTTATACGTTGTTGTCGGGTCATAGCATGTGAGTGAGTCTTATACTTATGATCGATGTGTTTCTTTATTCATACTGCTCTTGCTTAAACTGATTATCATTCATGTTAAACAAGTATTATTATGTTTTTCCTGGCTTTTGAATATTGGTTGAGTATTGGCTCAAGTTGAGATTCATGTTGTGAAGTTAAGTGATGAAATAAAGTTGTTTAATTATAATTCCCTTGCCAGGTTGTTATTGTTTATGTCGTTTGCTTATGTGGTGAGGAAAAGTGATAAAGCACGAAGGGTAATGCCGTGCACATTTCTATTATTCATATGGTGAGGTTGAGTGATAAAGTACGAAGGGTGATGTCGTGCACATCTCTATTATTCATATGGTGAGATTGAGTGTTAAACCACGAAGGGTGATACCGTGCACATCTCTATTATTGATTATCTGGTGAAGCTGAGTGGTAAAGCACGAAGGGAGATGCCTGCACGTTTCTATTATTGATTACCTATGAGTTTGAGAGTAAAAGCACGAAGGGTGATGCCGTGCATTTTCTATTTGATGTGTTTACTTGTTATTACTAGTTCAAAATGTACTAGCTATTTAAATTCCTCTATTATGGTGATTCTTTATTTTGGTATCCCCATAGCATGTTGCCCCTTCCCGTTAATTTCTGCTTAGCTTCTATTAATTGTTATTCTGTTGGTACATTGTTTAACCGCACAGGTTTATGTTATTTGTAGGCAGCTCAGATACTAGGGCTCGGTCACATTCTCCTTTTTTTTTCTCTCCAAATAAGGGTCGGGTAAAAACATGTCTAGTCATTCTTTGTCTGAAAATACTTCGTATTTTCAATCAAAGAGGGGCAACTGTAGACATGTAATTTTTTACCCTCCCCAAAATTTTACACCTTTTTGATGCTTATATATTTATTTTAGTTCTAATATTGATACCTTGCCTATAGTTAACCTTTTAGCTCTATTTTCTCGTATAATGAAAAATATAAAATATTTTCCTTCATTTTAGCTAATAGGTACTTTTCAAAGATAAAATAAAAATTAAAAAAATTCAAAAATATATTTACTTAGTTTAGTTTAAAAGTTTTAGATTTTAGTAGACATTGAATAGTATTTAACAAAAATTTAATGTAACTTAATTCATTTCTCTTTTAGTATATTTGTTATTTGTTATTATTCTAGTTAACTTTCATTTGGCTATTCATCTTTAAAGAAAGTCATAAGGAAAAAGAAAGAGAAATTGGTTTATTACAATAGTAGTATTAATTTTTATATTTATTTCTTTGACTAAAAAGAAGAAAAAAGGCAAAAAATATTCACAATTTTTGTTTTCAGTTCTCACCTTAATTTCACGCCATTTTATGCTTTTCAATATTCTATCATTTTATTTTATTTTATTTTCTTTAGTTTTTATTTTCATTAATCAAAATATTTACTATGGGGACCATCGGCACATGGGCATTACTCTATTGTCTCATAGGGGCACATTTCATTGAATCCCATCGCCAACGAAATTACAAGACTTTGGATTTTTATCCCAACAATCTTGGTCCCACACATGCACACAAGCACAAGCCAAAAAATATTTTTTGATTTCATTTCCACATGTTTTGGACCTTTTTCTTTTCCTCCAAGCTAAGACATTTTCTTCTGATATTGGATATACATCCAAAAGGGTAAAAGGCGTACGAACAGGGAGGAGCACCCATCCGACTTCGTTTTAATCTCCAAGAAAGCATCCATCCCTCTCTGGGTAATCTCACCACCTACAAAGAACCAGCCCCATCCCCCCTTTCGCCTGAACTTCCATTGTTATCCATCTCAGGCAACGATAGCCATCGCTCCCTCACCTATCTTCCTCATCGCCATAGACGAGAGAAACACGTACAAAACAAAAGAGACCCTCCCAAACATAAAGGACCAGATTGTAACGCTGTTGGTTAACTATCAACGACTCCGATTTTAGAGTCCAATTTCGGGTCTGAATTTTGCTGTTGAGATGGATCCGGTTAAAGTCGATGTTCAGGTTCCGATTTGCGTTTCTATTGATTCCTTCTGGTTGATACTCGATTTTTTTGTTGAATGCGGTTGCTCTTCATTTGGACAAAACTATAAGTCCGAAGTTTTTTTTATTTTGGAAAGAATTTTCGCCATTGAGGTCCGATTCTTCATTTCCCGTTCACTTTGTTTTATGTTCATCCTTATGTTATTTTGAGAGTATGATTTAGTGTTTTGTTGTTAGTATTCTTGGTGTTTCTTTTTAATATTTTGTTTTAGTAGTTAGTACATAGATTTGTTTTTAGTTTGAGCAAATTAATTAAGGCAGGTAGATAGGTCTGATTCAGTTATGGGTTCTTAGCTTTGTTGAAACATTTATTTTTTATACGTCGGTTTGAGTTCTATTTGTGTCCAAGATACATATTCGTACATATTCGTTAATGGAGTAGATTCGAAAGAAAGCCGAAATAATGCAAAGCCAAGTTATCTTTTTGTTTGTTTGAATGACTATAGGCATAAACATTTATTTTTTGTTTAGGATGGAATGTGAATCAGAAGTGTTCTATTTTGTTGTTTGGTTTCATGTACTGGTTATTAACATTGAGTTTAAACCTTTGCCTTAATAATTGGAAATTCTTAAGTCCTTTAATTAATTGAGGTGTGCCATATTAAATAAAACCAATATTAATGGTCCTCATGAGTTAATTTAGAAACTTTTTGGTTAGAATGAATCGAGATGTGCCGTGCCGAACACAAATCTTAATTGCATGGACCTCGTTTAATTAATTTTATTTTAATCCTTAGAATTCGAGGCGAGCCATTTAGCAAATTTCATGGCCCTCGCAAAGTGCAAACGTGTAGTTACTTTAGGCGCGTATTCAATAATCTACTTTCCTAAATTCGGGTGCATATTTATGTGACCCAAATCCAAATCTCAACGGTGTTAGAATGTGTCAAAAACCATTGGTGCATTTATGTGACGTGGTTTGAGACGTGTTTTAACAACGTTACAATTTTCTCTAGCCTACGTTAAATAAAAGCGGTTAAAACTAAAATTTGCATATAGGTTCATAATTGTTTAAAATCAGATAATTAAGCCGAATATAATAGTTGAGAGACCGTGCTAGAACCACGGAACTCGGGAATGCCTAACACCTTCTCCCGGGTTAATAGAATTCCTTATCCGGATTTCNAACGTTACAATTTTCTCTAGCCTACGTTAAATAAAAGCGGTTAAAACTAAAATTTGCATATAGGTTCATAATTGTTTAAAATCAGATAATTAAGCCGAATATAATAGTTGAGAGACCGTGCTAGAACCACGGAACTCGGGAATGCCTAACACCTTCTCCCGGGTTAATAGAATTCCTTACCCGGATTTCTGGTTCGCGGACTGTTAAACGGAGTTAACTCTTTCCTAGATTTGGGATTAAAACCGGTGACTTGGGATACCATAAATCTCCCAAGTGGCGACTCTGAATCTTTTAATAATAAATCCTATTTCGATTGTCCTTTAATTGGAAAAACTCCCTTTATTATGCCTCTTTCGGGGGGTGTAGGGAAAATAGGAGATGTGACAGCTCTGGCGACTCTGTTGGGGTGGTAACCTAGAACCACTGGTTCAGGGTTAGAAATTCGAGATTGGAATAATTGTTATTTTGGCTTTATTTATTATATGATTTTTATTACGTGTTTGGGCCTAATGTGCTAAATGTTGCTTTTTACCGCCTTGATAATTTTTGAACTGTGCATATGAACTGTCTTCTCACGCAACCCCTTTGAGTCTTCTTGAAATTAAAATTGGGTATTTTCTTGATATAGCCCGCTTTCTTTGAGATAGCCAAGGTTCTTGTCACCCGGTGAAGGATTTTAGCCACACCTGTTTTAGGCAGGGAGCACCACCAGTTAAGCCAGAAAGCAATGCTACCGGTACACTGACCTTTCTCGGCTCGAGTTGTCCGCTAGAGTAAGCCAGTCTAGATACTTTCTCCAATAAAATTTTAACCTAGAATAACAAAGCCTCATGTCGGATCCCTAGTAGGAACGTTTGTTTCCATCACGTGCATTTGACCTTGGAGATTCAACACAGGGGTTGGGTCTGTCTAGGACAGGTGTGCCCGAAATAAAAAGACCATCCTGATACATCTTACTTAATACTTGTGCATTTATTTACTTCGGAGTTGCATGTTGACTGGCTTCTAAAATAGGGAAAGAAAAGAAAAAAAATCAAAAAGAAGAGGAGAAAAATGAAAAAGGAAACAAAAGTGAGAGGTAGGTATTTCGAAAATTCTGAAAATCTGCCAAAAGTCTGAAAAAAGAGGTCATTTCAAAATGAGCCAAAATTTTCAAGTGTCATATTTTCCTGTTCCGTCAAAACTAGCAGAACTATGCGGGTCTCATTCTAACCGAATGTGAGATACGTAGGCAAACCTCATCGGTTCCGGCCCCCAATTTTCAAAAATCTAAAATACAAAAATCTTTTACTTTCTTCTTTAGAAAAGTTTTTCTTTGAGACCCCAATTTTCAAAAAATCAAAAAAAAATTCTTTTACTTGCTTCTTTAGAAAGTCTTTCTTTTAGTCCCTAATTTAAAAAAAATACAAAAATATTTTCTTTTAATTTCTTCTCAAAATTAAAAAATACAAAAATATTTTCATTCTTCTTTCGAAAATTGAAAAGAAAATACAAAATTCAAAAAAAATATTTTCTTTTTTATTTTTTAGAAGTATTTCTTTCATAAATTCAAAATAAAAGTCCAAAATCCAAAAATATTTCATTTCTTATGTAGAAGTTTTTCTTTTGAAATTCTAGAAAAAAAGAGTTGAAGTTGAAAAAATATATATTTTCTTTCTTATTTAGAAGTCTTTCTTTTCGGAAATTAAAAAAAAACAAATCGAAATCCAAAAATATTTTTCGTTTTTTCTTTTTAAGTCTTTCTTTCGACAAAGTCCAAAATAAAATAAAAAAAGTGTTAGTTTATTTCCTTTATTCCTAATCTTCCCGAACTACGCAAGATCTGATTCATGTTCCCACTTGATACGTAGACAACCCACATCAGGTTCGATCACCATTAAAAATAAAAAAATAAAAAAATGAAAAACAAAAGTGAAAAAATATTGATAATAATAAGGACTGACTGAGTCCATTCTAACATGTCTTGTTTTGAATTGTGAAGAAAGTTGAGGTGGTCGATTTGTGGTAAGCGGACAATACGAGATCCAAGAAAAAATGATAACCGACATCGAAGATGTCACAAGTGCTTAAGAGACTCAGGATCAAAGGTTTCAACAAGAGTCTAATGTGATTGAGGAAAATAGAATACTGAAGGAGCAAATAACCAAAATGCATCAAACATGGGTCAATGGCCAAGGACGGCCTTGTCATGAGTCACAATTTGCTACCCAGCAAGAGCAGTACCACTCATACTTGTTTGATCTTCCTACAAACATTGAGAAGTCTGCCTAAGAGATGGTACAGGAAGAAATGACCCAAAGAGTGAAAAGCTTAGAAGGTCAAAAGAGTGTTGCCTTCAAAGATATATGTATGTTCCCCTATGTCCGTTTGTTGCCTAGTTTCAAGACTCCCAAATTTGAAAAATATGATGGACATGGAGACCCCATAGCCCACCTAAAAGGGTATTTCAATCAACTGAGAGGTGTGGGAAGAAATGAAGAATTGCTAATAGCTTATTTTGGGGAAAGCCTTACGGGAGTAGAATCTGAATGGTTTTTGGATCAAGACATATCTCGCTGGTACGTCTGGAATGACATGGCACAGGCCTTTGTCAAACAGTTTCAATACAATATCAACATCACTCCAGACCGCAATTCCCTTTCTAACCTGAAAAAGAAACCCACTAAAAGTTTCAGGGAATATGCCATTAAATGGAGAGAGAAAGAGGCTAGAGCTAAGCCACCCATGGATGACCACGAGTTAATCACTATCTTTCTTCAGGCTCAAGAGCCAGATTATTTTCAAAACATGATGTCCGCAATGGGTAAATCCTTCTCGGGAGCAATTAAAATGGGGAAAATGGTTGAGAACGGTCTTAAGACAGGCAAAATTATAAGTCAAGCAGCTCTCAAGCTGCATCTCAGGCTGTCCAAATTGAATCTAGTGTCACGAATGAGAAGATTGAAGAAATCATGATGACATCAGGGTCTAGAAGAGGTCCTAGGAGAACATCTCGAAGGTATGAGCAACCTACTCAAGTTTTCCATGACTCCCCTGAGCAGTAGTATCCACCTCAGAACTCACAATACCATGTTGCTCCGCCTCAGTATGTTGTTCAGCCACCAAAACGCCCCAGAAGGCGAGCACGAGCATTGCAAAATCTCTACCAGCATCCACAAAATTTTCACATGCCCTATAACCCACATCTAAGCCAGGGGTATAACGGGAAACAAAGATTGAAAGATAATTTTACACCAATAGGAGAGTCTTATGCAAGCTTGTTTGAGAAATTAAAGTAGCATGGCATGATTTCACCCATTCCACCAAATCACATAGACCCACGTGCAAGAAGCTTTGACCCTTCTAAAAGGTGTGAATACCATTCCAATGCCCAGGGGCACAATGTTGAAAGTTGTCGGGATTTGAAAAGAGAAATAGAAAGCATGATCCAGGAAAACCTGATTGTGATCCAAGACAGTGATACCCAGAATATCGTGTAGAATCCTTTACCTGTACAGGATGATGCACACTTTGCGAGGATGATGCCTGGTGACATGGAGTATGAGAATCCTCTCGGGGATTTGACGACTGAAATTGTAGAAGGCCATGGTGATTTTGATGAGCAAATTTGTGGCTAAATGTTATGCTTAGCAATTGAAAAGTCATTCTCTCCTCACTAGGAATGAATCTTGGTAGCTTGTTTTGATATTTTTTCTGTTATCTGGGTTATTTCAGGGTTGTGATCCAGATTTTATTTGTTTTATTGAGTCAAACCCTTCTATCCTTCTATTCTGTTTGTATGAGTCATGTTTGTCTGTTTGGTTGCTTTTTTCATTATCCGGGTTATTTTAGGGCTGTAACTCGGATTTTAGGTTGTTTATCTTGTTATCGAACTCTTTCATCTGTTACTCAATAAAATATAGTTTGTCCTTTTGTGTCATTCTGTTCATAGCTCTTTTCTCGCTAGTTCTAATGACATGACATGCATGCAGAAATTTTGGCCAGATCTTAGAAACTGATTTACTTTGGAATCAGATAACTAAAAAAAAAGGAACACTTTTGAGGATGAATAAAGAGTTGAAATACTTTGGAATTAAGGTCGAGTAAAATTTACCTTTGAATCATTGTGAAGATCGATCTTGAGGAAGAATCAATTGAAGATTGTTAGAAAGTTTGACGTTAATAGATGGAAAGTGTCTTGTGACCACGACACACCAAGAAGACAGGCATGTTTATCAATGTTGTGATTGCAAAAGGATACTATAATTGGCGTTCTCAAGGCTGGAAGGCCCATTTTCTACTACCCAAAATACTTTATACCATTTGTCACCCCTTTGAGCCTGTGTTATTTTCTTTGATCATTCTCTTTTGGAATCAAGTTTAGAGTCAAGATTCAAACAAAAATGAAAAAATGAGTCCATGTCCCAAGAGCACGAACTAGGGCAGTTCTTAGAAAGTTAAAATGAAAAAGAATTGTGAAAGGTCCATCCCTCAGAAAATAGAAGCTGGGGCAATTTGTTTTGAAAGAAAAAAAAGGAAAAAAAAAAGAAAAAAGAGTAGCAGAAAGAAAGATTAAAAAATAGTTAGGTCAGGTGTTTGAACTATGTTCGACCTGATTCCTTAAAAAGGATACGTAGGCAGCCTCACGGTTCGGTCCAACCAAATAAGAATCCAAGAAAAAAAAAGAAAAGAAAAATCCCAAAAAAAACCCCAAATATCTGAAATTGGGGCAGAGATTTTATTTCGCTTTTGAAAGAGTCGATTCCAAGTGTTTTAAGTCTACAATCCCATCATTTTGAGTCTACTCTGAGCCTTCATGCCGACCCTTCTTTCCAACCCTATCCAAAAACCTTCCCAACAAGACCTCCCGATGAGACTTCAAGAATGTCAAGAAACGCATGCAATGATCAACAATGGTCACACGAAATAGAACACTGTCAAGTTGCTCGCAAAAAAAAAGGGAAAGAAAAATAAAAACAAAAGGAAAAAAGAAAAGAAAAATGAGAGAGTCTTATTAGTGAAAACCCTCACAGGCACTGTAAGATGACGGTAAGCAGAGATGAATAAATGAGAGACACTTTTTGGTGAAAACCCCCAGGTTACCGCTAGTCGAAAGTGAATCGTGAAGCTGATAAAAAGAATTGGAACGAATAAGCCCGACTTCAAAGCTCATAAGAATGGCAAAAAGGAAGATTGGATTAGTTTGATAGATCATGCCGTTGAGTCCAAAATGCATGTCATGACCATTACAGCTAGTTATTGGAAAAAAAAACCCTTCCTTCTGTCCTTCCGGCAGGGGCATTTCTTGTTAATATTTTGTTTCTTTGCATCATTGTGTCTTTCACCCTGAGTCAGTCCTTCACAAAAGAAGTAAGAAAAGATTTCAAAATCTGCTACCAGCTTTTTAATTGCACAAAGTAAATTTGGCCAGCATACTCAGTTGTTACTATCAGTGTGCCTTGAGGATTCATGCAAAGGCTCCCCCAAAAGACTTTTGACAGCCTGCTTAGGGCAAGCAAAGATAACTGGTGATTCTCTCTGACAAACAAGTTGCTCAAAAGCAGGAAGTCATTCAAGATATCAGAAAAGGTCACATAAGAAAATATCTCCAATTGGGATAAGGCTTATTGAGACACAAATGCTAACGGTACAGGGTGTGGAATAATTAGGGTTTCTTGAAACCGACTAAAGTTGATTGAAGCAGAAGCCAAGCTGCCTGAGACTCAAGGCCACAAACCGACCACCATTTTCAAAACTGACAAATTTTTCTTTGTTTGCAACAGGAACAAAGCAGTGCAAGGAAATTGGTTAAAAAAAAGAGAAAAAATAGAAAAAAAAGAAGAAAAAGAAAAATGAATGAAAAAAAAAAGAAGAATAAAAGAGGCGATAAAGGGAAGTTTCTCAGATTTTTGCCTTTTATTTGTCTTGCTACTGTGCATAAAATTTTGTCATTGATCTTCACATTTTTCCACCTAGGATAAAAAGTCCTAGTCTGACGGATTTTCCTCGCAATACAAATCTTAGTCCGATGAATCTTTCTCCTAAGATTGTCACGACCCAAAATGCACTAAGGGCCGCGATGGCACCGGACACCTCTGTCAGGCCAGCCAACTAAATTATCCATTAAACCCTCTTTTAATACCTTTGAAATATCTAGGGTTTTTACTTCCATTTTTCATAAATAAAAAGAAATCACTACTGGAATTCAAAATGTAAATAATAACAATTAGTACAAATCTGTTAAAAACCATCACAGAAACCCGGTGTCACAAGTACATGAGCAACTACTGATAAGAGAAATAAAATACAACATCTGTCCGGAATACAATGGACGGAAAGTAAATACAGTACACTGGAAGGGACTACCCTAGCTACGGTCGCCTCGAAAGATGCAGCTCACCTAGTCCCAGCGTCATCCATGCTGCTACGCCCAATAGGCTGCTAGAGGTATATATACCTGTGCAACAAAAATGCACAGAAGTGTAGTATGAGTACGTAATTAACGTGTACTCAGTGAGTATCCTGCCTAATCTCGAAGGGGTAGAGACGAGATGGCCAACTTCGACACCCACTAGAGGTCAATTAACAATATTCTACAAGTGTGAGGATAATCATGGATTTATATAGAAGTTCTAATTGTGAAGCCAGAAAACAAGTAAACACCTTCAACAACAAATCAAGGGCCTCCAAGGTTTATTCTTTATTATCTTATAAGTTTATATCAATCCACGTAGGGCCAATTGCACATTTACAATTATCAAACAACAGATAAACATGCGCAAATCACACCGAGGTGACGGCCCGCTCCAACAAGAATGTAAATTGTGCACTGCCGAGGGTCGAGCGGCACGAACCACAGATGCATCTATTCTCACCAAGGAGTTCGGCCCGTTCCATAAATAAACACATATCCTGCTCGCGAATCATCCATGCGACGCAGGCACACATAAAGTACTTGCTCAAGTAGGAAATTAAGAGTTTATCGAGGATAATCATCCAAATAGACAAATTTCTCTTTTTAACATTTCAGGGAAAATTAATATTAAATCTCTTTTTAATTTCCTTTACCAATTCAAGGTGATTTAAACAATTCAAACTATCAATGGGTTCACAGTTAATCCAAGTATAACATGCTTTTTAGCTCCTAGACTACCCTAACAATAGCATAATAGTAGCTACGCACAGACTGTCGTCACCTCGTGCGTACGTAGCCCCCACAAATAGGAGCACATAACCAATTTAACTCACCTATGGTGTAAATTCCCCCTCACAAGATTAGAAAGGAGACTCACCTCGCTCCGAAGACTCATTACCGGTATTCTCCGCCCTTCCAAAGACTCTACTTGATGCACCACGCTCCAAAACTAGCCAACAGTCACGCAAATCCATTAATATATGCTCAAATATTCGTTAACAATTCAAATTATACAAATTCCCAACTCCGCTTAGTGAAGTGACCAAAATCCCTCGGGCCCACGTGCCCGAAATCCAAAATTTTTCGAAGATAAAGATTACCCATGACCTTAGGAACTCAAATATATGATTTTCTCTTAATTCCATACTCAAAATCGTGATCAAAACCCAAGATTTCAAATTTCCTAGGTTTCCAACCAAAACCTCAAATTTACACTAATTTAAATGTCTAAATCCGTATATAACTTGTATTTAACTCAAAACCAGTAGAAATCACTTACCTAGAGCTTGGTGACGAAAATGGCGCTCAAAAATTGCTCCAAGTCGGCTCCTATGGAAGAAAATGAGGTTAAATGAGCCAAAACGCGATTTTAAAAGATCACTGCCCAGACAACCCTTCTATGCGATCGCAACCACAGCTCCGTGATCGCATAGGGCAAATATGCTACCTCCAAATTCCTCATATGCGTTCGCATAAAACAACACTGCGATCGCATAGGACCAGGTCTCCTTCTTTTGCAATCGCATTCAGCCTATTGTGATCGCATAGACCAATTCCAGCCCCCTCAACTCTTGCTCTATGCGATCGCATACTCTTTCTTGCGATCGCATAGATTAAAAATCTGCTGCACATATACCAGCAAACCAGCAGTCCTCACGAGGCGAAAATCGATCCGTTAACCATTCGGAATCCACCCGAGGCCCCAGGGAGCCCAACCAAACATACCAACCAATCCCAAAACACATTACGGACTTGCTCGAGGCTTCAAATCATATCAAACAACGCTAAAATCATGAATTACACCCCAATTCAAGCTTCATGACCTTTGAAATTTCAAACTTCTATTTCCGATGTTTAGACCTATCAAATCACGTCCGATTGACCTCAAATTTTGCACACAAATCATATTAGACATTACAGACCTACTCCAACTTTCGAAATTGGATTCCGACCCCGATATCAAAAATTCAACCTCCGGTCAAACTTCCCAAAAACCTTCAAATTTCTATCTTTAGCCAAATGGCTTCAAAATGACCTACGGACCTCCGAATTCACTTCCGATCGCGCTCCTAACTCCAGAATCACCATACGGAGCTATTCCCAGACTCAGAATCCCAAACGAAGATCGATAACACTAAAATTCACTTCAAGCCAAACTTAAGAAATTCTTTCTGAAATGCTAACTTCTACAATAGGCGCCAAAACGCTCCTGGGTTATCCAAAACCCAATCCGGGCATACGCCCAAGTCCAAAATCATCATACGAACCTGTTGGAACCTTCTGATCCCGATTTCGAGGTTGTTTACTCAAAATGCCAATCCTAGTTCATTCTTTCAACTTTAAGCTTCCGAAATGAGAATTCTCCTCCCAAATCAACTCCAAACTTCCCGAAATTCAGTTTCAACTACGCGCACAAGTCATAATACCTGAAATGAAGTTGTTCATGGCGTCAGACCGCTGAATGACATGTTAGGGATCAAAACGACGGGTCGGGTCGATACATTCTCTCCCACTTAAACATACGTTCATCCTCGAACGTGCTGAGAACTACACTGAATTAGTCTAAAATCACTATTTAGCACCTCATGCACCTTCTCATGCTACCACAACTTAGTTGAGCACATTAGGTCGATAAATCCTGAAGATATTCCCTTTTATTCAAGCAATTAAGCCTTAGAGCCCAATTCCAACATCCGAAATTCTATGCCGGGCATGTTTCCAACATATGATCACTATATCAATCACTACACGCTGTACTCAAATATGATTGCATAACTTTGTTGAATTCACACTTTGCATTACCCACTCGCAGGGCCACAATAACCTTTTTCTGATCCACTTAGTCAAAATCCTACTAATCTGGTGCTCCCATTGCACCCCATGACATATACAGGTCTTACTCTAACCTTTACCATACCGCCATGACGGAAGAGATGTACCAACATTCATAATCAACTGCCGAGTCGACAAAACATTAGGTCTATACTCCTGACAAAACCTTCACCACATTCTGAACCCAACAATGGTATTATCTCCATATCATGCCTCAAATAGCTGGATTGCACAGAATCCTAGATCAAGGGATCTCGTCTAATCCGATACAACTGCTTAGGCAATAAGCCACCCCATAAATTGTTAAAATCCCATATGATGCTACCATGCGCCAATAGGCCACCAATTCAAAAGCGATGCAAAAGGAAAACGAACTCTGGGAGGAACCTAACTCCCGCACTACTACGGACTTTCCTTAGAAAATAGGAACTGAAACACACAAGATAGCATATACTACTCCGGACTTGACATCACACTGTTGCGGCGTGCAACCCAATCCAAATAACATACCCATGGTGGCGTGCCACCCGATCCTCACAACATAACCATGGCGGCATGCCACCCGATCCAAATAACATACCCATGGCGGCGTGCCACCCGATCCACGCGTAAAACTCATATAAGGAGATTGCACTTCGAGCTAAATCTGCTCATTAAAATTAAAATTATCGAATTTCGGTCACAAGCACTCTAAATGCATAATATATCCATGAGAAAACACATAGCGCTATAGGCTACAAAACTCAAGCACAACTAAGGTGCGCTGCAAGATCTAAATCTCAAGAGTCATTCCGCTCACATAACATCATCGCCACGCGGAACCTTAACACATAAGAATTTACCAAACCGTGCAAATCATACGGCGCCATACATCATTACCTGGGATAGCTGATGCTAAAATATCACCCTGACTGTCCCTCCATAAGGGACGCTCGCTGAGACGTACACAACTGGCTTAATATAAAGCCCTGTTTATATATAAATCAATCCATTGATCTCAAGCCGATTTTTGATTGCGCCCACTTGGCTAACCACCTTTCAAAGGTTCATAGTAACTTCCTTTTTCCTCACAACACATGAGAACAACCATCATAACCGTAGCAACCTCCTTGGTTCATAACCCAATAAATAAAGTGCCCTCCAGGCCTAAATTCTCAAATTAATGTTATTACCACAATCCCCATACCTGGTTTAAATCTTTAGTCAATCAAGGGACTACATGTCACGCTTATACAATCTTTCCGTGGGACACGCTCCTACAATCTTCCAAAATAAATAACGGGTCCGCACATTTAAACCATCGGTCGACTAATGCTAAAAAGTGATCAAGAATCATTAACCAGGATGCAAAGCCTTTTTCATAACACATCGATCTCAGGTGATGTTGAATACAATATCAATTACTTTAATCATTCATCTATTTCCTTGCTCATTCGAGCCCCTGACATCCTTGCCAACACCAAACTGCAACATTAATCCTCACTTCAAATTTCTATGCTACTCATTGCACCCAACGTGCTCATACACGATAGAACACAATTTTTTTTTCATCGTAACTCCGAAATTATTAATATTTTAACACTTCATCACATAAGAACTTTTCATTTAACTCCCTTCAGGAGAATCATAGCAACATACAGGTGAATTTCCATAACCGTAGGATATGCAAATCCCTAAGTAGTGGTCCAGGCCACCATAGTCCTTCCGAAATTTGCTTCCACTTAACAAGCCATAACAGAAGAATGCTTCTGAATAACATCAATCACGGCGGCCGACAAACCTCACTCGTACCGCCACAAATCATACGCATAACTCGATCACGCTGAATGAACTGATCACAGACCCTAACATGCCAAACTCAACCATGGCTAGTCAATTCCTTTCCTTCAAATTAATCCTTGATTGCCTTGGAGATAATGCTAACTCTCTTCAACACATAACATACTCCCTCTACACTCACCCCGAGTGGCCTTGAGTCATGAGACCATGCTGTCTCAAATCCCACAAACTATTTCATATTTCTCAATGCTATTCCACAAGTCGAATTATCATAGAAAATTCTGGGCACCCTCTCACGAGTTGTTACAAATATTGATCCTTAACTGTACTCATAGGCTCAAATTTATTAGGCACCACACTTTATCCCTTTGAATTTGCTAGAGACCGTTACTGAGAGCCACCCGCTCTGAATTGGTGTCGAATATAATCAACTTCATAAATTTTCTAGCACATTACTACCCTCTCAACGAAGCACCTGGCAGAATCACTCCCCTTTAAACCCGCTCCTATACAAGGCATAAATCTTGCATCATTTCCCAAGTTCGAACATGAGCCCATAAATCCAACCATAGCACATCTTTAATAATTTCTCTACTCCAATTACTACTTACGGTATTATTTTTTTCCGCAGCTGGGATAACCCATCGGTATGCAAATAACCAGAAACCTCACGAGTAGCTAACCATGCAACCCAATCATAGGCGGTGGGGCTCGCCCACTTAGCTTGAAGCCACTATTACGAAACTCTGGAGTTCACCAGGATTCTTAACCTCGTATTGACACAACCTTGCACAATCAATCGCCAGCATTCTCGATATCTTACCGTAGAAACCCAATTTGATACTCTAAATCATTTAGCAACATCCACACAATAGTTCCCTTGCTGCATAACCCATAGATCTCTTTGTACAAGCCTCGCCAACCATGCGACTGCTAAACTGCTCATAGGGAATAACTCTCTTGAGCCCAAGCTCACTCCTTAGCTGTACCGGTTCACTTACCCTTCGTGGACATTCATTAAATGCACGACAACATCCATCCACTTCAAAGTCATGCTACATCTCCCTTTATTTAAGTGGCTCCTTTTCGTTATATTAAATCCCCGGCCGCACAACAGTCCCTGTTTCAAATTAGATTCAAAGACGCCAATAACCAAGCACTAATATTCTCAAGTCGTTCCAGACTCCCTTAAGGTGCATAGTTTTCTCATCACCAAGCCCCTACGCAGCTCCACTACTCTCCCACTTTGGGCAAACTCACTTCTTCAATCAACTGCTCGGTCTGTGCTCCCTAAGCCTGACCTTTTAGAAGTTTAAAACTCCGCCTGACACTTCCCACATGTCTTTTTCGTCTCTTGCTGCTCAGTTGTTGCCTTAATAAAATTTATCCTCATAGAACTTGAACCCACAAATCACTACTGACTTAAACCCTTTCGAAGGTCATCTTTACCGAACCGTCAACATTTGCAATACAGATTCAATCCGGAACCGCCGCACCCTGCGATATCTGATAGTTGTATCTTCAATAGTATTTCACAATATCCCTCCATAAGGCGAATGGTAGCAGATTATAACATCGACAAACTTAGAGTGTTCAGTTAGGACCACAGCACCCCCCATATAGAGGAGAACTCTGCCACACTTGCAATTACCACGATTCATTACTTCCACCAGTCCACATCTGACCATCCTTGGTTCGATTGACTTTCCCTTGCGAGGAATAAAATACTGAATCCCTCTGATTGCACACTGAGTAAACCTCCCTTCAATTCATTCACTGCCCTGACACGTGGGCAAGCACCCTACCATCACAACAATACTGCGAAATAAAAACTCATAAGCATTATGGCAACCTGTGCCTAGCCTCAAGGCTCTTAGAAGTTCTATTACTGAGCTGAAACAATATAATATCCCTCCATAATGCGACGATAATAGTCCAATCAACTATACCGGGAAAAATCATCCCGCACCACATTTGTAGTGCCATTAAAATCCTTCAATTTTCAACTTATAACAAGCGCTCGCGTTGCGTAAGATTGAGTGGAAAGGAATCAAAGGCATAAGCCTCAAAGGAATCAAACCGCACGATAAGGAAATCAAAAAGGGAAGTACTCCTAACAGTCTTGCAGCCTCCCGAGGATAAGTACAGACGTCTCCGTACCAATCCGCGAGACTCTACTAGACTTGCTTATGACTCGTGAGACCGACGGGAACCTAGTGCTCTGATACCATGTTGTCAGGACCCAAAATCCACTAAGGGTCGCGATGGCGTCAGACACCTCTCTCAGGCCAGCCAACTAAATTATCCATTAAACCCTCTTTTAATACCTTTGAAAAATCTAGGGTTTTTACTTCCATTTTTCATAAATAAAAAGAAATCACTACTGGAATTCAAATGTAAATAATAACAATTAGTACAAATCCGTTGAAAACCATCCCAGAAACCCGGTGTCACAAGTACATGAGCAACTACTGATAAGAGAAATAAAATACAACATCCGTCCGAAATACAGTGGATGGAAAGTAAATACAGTACACTGGAAGGGACTACCCTAGCTGTGGTCACCTCGAATGATGTAGCTCACCTAGTCCCAGCGTCATCCATGCTGCTACGCCCAATAGGCTGCTAGAGATATATATACATGTGCAACAAAAATGCACAGAAGTGTAGTTTGAGTACGTAATCAACGTGTACTCAGTGAGTATCTTGCCTAATCCCGAAGGGGTAGAGACGAGATGGCCAACTTCAAAACTCACTAGAGGTCAATTAACAATATTATATAAGTGCGAGGATAATCATTGATTTATATAGAAGTTCTAATTGTGAAGCCAGAAAACAGGTAAACACCTTCAACAACAAATCAAGGGCCTCCAAGGTTTATTCTTTATTATCTTATCAGTTTATATCAAGCCACGTAGGGCCAATTTCACATTTACAATTTTCAAACAACAGATAAACATGCGCAAATCACACCGAGGCGACGGCCCGCTCCAACAGGAATGTAAACTGTGCACTGTCGAGGGTCGAGCGACACGAACAATAGATGCATCTATTCTCACCGAGGCATTCGTCCCATTCCATAAATAAACACATAGCCTGCTCGCGAATCATCCATGCGACGCATGCACACATAAAGTACTTGCTCAAGTAGGAAATTAAGAGTTTATCGAGGATAATCATCCAAATAGACAAATTTCTCTTTTTAACATTTCAGGAAAAATTAATATTAAATCCCTTTTTAATTTCCTTTACCAATTCAAGGTGATTTAAATAATTCAAACTATCAATGGGTTCACATCTAATCCAAGTATAACATGTTTTTTGGGTCCAAGACTACCCGAACAATAGCATAATAATAGCTACGCATGGAATCTCGTCACCTCGTGCGTACGTAGCCCCCAAAAATAGGAGCACATAACCAATTTAACTCACTTATGGGGTAAATTCCCCCTCACAATATTAGAAAGGCGACTCACCTCGCTCTGAAGACTCATTACCGGCATTCTCTGCCCTTCCGAAGACTCTACTTGATGCACCATGCTCAAAAACTAGCCAACGGTCATGCAAATCCATTAATATATGCTCAAATATTCGTTAACAATTCAAATTATACAAATTCCCAACTCCGCTTAGTGAAGTGACCAAAATGCCCTCGGGCCCACATGCCCGGAATCCAAAAATTTTCGAAGATAAAGATTACCCGTGACCTTAGGAACTCAAATATATGATTTTCTCTTAATTCCATACTCAAAATCGTGACCAAAATCCAAGATTTCTAATTTCCTAGGTTTCCAACCAAAACCTCAAATTTACACTAATTTAAATGCCTAAATCCGTATATAAACTTGTATTTAACTCAAAACCAGTAGAAATCACTTACCCAAAGCTTGGTGACAAAAATGGCACTCAAAAGTTGCTCCAAGTCGGCTCCCATGGAAGAAAATGAGGTTAAATGAGCCAAAACCCAATTTTAAAAGATCACTGCCTGGACGACCCTTCTATGTGATCGCAACCACAGCTCCGCGATCGCATAGGGCAAATATGCTGCCTCCAAATTCCTCATATGCGTTCGCATGAAGCAACACTACAATCACATAGGCCCAGGTCTCCTTCTTCTGCGATCGCATTCAGCCTAGTGCGATCACATTGACCAATTCCAGCCCCCTCAACTCTTGCTCTATGCGATCGCATACTCTTTCTTGCAATCGCGTAGAGTAAAAATCTGCTGTACATATACCAGCAAACCAGCAGTCCTCACGAGGCGAAAATCGATCCGTTAACCATTCGGAATCCACCCGAGGCCTTCGGGACCCTAACCAAACATACCAACCAATCCCAAAACACATTATGGACTTGCTCGAGGCTTCAAATCATATCAAACAATGCTAAAATCATGAATTACACCCCAACTCATGCTTAATGAACTTTAAAATTTCAAACTTTTATTTTCGATGTTTAGACCTATCAAATCACGTCTGATTGACTTCAAATTTTGCACACAAATCATATTTGACATTATGGACCTACCCCAACTTTCAGAATTGGATTCCGACCGCGATATCAAAAAGTCAACCTCCGGTCAAACTTCCCAAAAACCTTCAAATTTCTATCTTTAGCCAAATGGCTTCAAAATGACCTACGGACCTCCGAATTCACTTCCGATCGTGCTCCTAACTCAAGAATCACCATACGGAGCTATTCCCATACTCGGAATCCCAAACGGACATCGATAACACTGAAATGCACTTCAAGCCAAACTTAAGAAATTCCTTCTGAAATGCTAACTTCCACAATAGGTGGCGCCAAAATGCTCCTAGATTATCCAAAACCAAATTCGGGCATACGCCCAAGTCCGAAATCATCATATGAATCTGTTGGAACCTTCTGATCCCAATTCCGAGGTTATTTACTCAAAACTACAATCCTAGTTCATTCTTTCAACTTTAAGCTTCCGAAATGAGAATTCTCCTCCCAAATCAACTACAAACTTCCCGAAATTCAGTTCCGACCACGCGCACAAGTCATAATACCTGAAATGAAGTTGTTCATGGCCTCCGACCGGTCGGATCGTTACAAAGATAGAAAACCTAGTCTGATGAATTTTCTCCTGGGATAAATGTCTTAGCCTGATGAATTTTCTCCTAGGATCAAAATCTTAGTGTGATGAATTTTTGTGACGACCCAACGGGTCATCAGCTATTTCCTCATTCGTTTCCGCGCTTTCGAGGCCTTTAAAACCTCACTTATAGTTGCCTCGATTTGTGTGCGCAGTCCGGGCGCGTAGCCGAAAAGCTTTTATGTTGAAATATGTGAAATCTGTGAAAGATTTGAAGAATTTTGATATTAATATGATTAAAGTTGACTTCGGTCAATATTTTTGGTAAACGGACCCGGACGCGTGATTTGACAGTTCCGGAAGGTCCGTAGAAAAATATGGGACTCGGGCATGTGCCTAGAGTCGAAATTCGAGGTCTACAACCCGAGTAAAAGAATTTTTCTATTAAATTGTTTTTCTGAAATTGTTAAGGAAAATAGAAATGAAAATTGATTAAAAGACTATGGTATCAGGTTCGTATTTTGGTTCCGACACCCGGTGCAAGTATTATGTATTGTTTAATCACTTTCTGTTAAGTTTGGTTGAAATCGGACGTCGTTTGACGTGTTCGGACTATGAGGTCCAAGTTTGACAGTTTATGAAGTTTAGAAGAAAAATCATGAGTTTTGAGGCTTGATTCAATGATTTTGATGTTGTTTTGGCGATTTGATTGCTCGAGTAAGTTCGTAGGATGTTATTGGGTTAGTGTGTGTGATTGGTTAGGAGCCCCGAGGGCTCGGGAGTGTTTTCAGAGGTGTTCGGGTTAGTTTTGCACTTAGGAAAATTGCAGAAAAATCAGCAGCAGGTGCCCAGTGATTTTCTTCTTCGCGTTCGCGTTAGGTCAATCGCGTTCATGAAGCTTCAACTTCATCCTTCATCGCGTTCGTATCTGCCATATCGTGTTCGCGTTGAGTATTTGACTCAGAAGACTTGGCCCTCATTTTACTCATCGCGTTTGCACTTGCACTCCCGCGTTCGCGTAGCTCAGCCTTCCCCCTTCAACGCGTTCGCGACCTAAGTATCGCGTTCGCGTATAATAGTCTCTGGGCCCCCAGCTTCTTCCTCTTCGCGTTCGCAGCCTTCCCATCGCGAACACAATGCATTGCCTAGTCTACCCTTCGCGAACGCGGTCCCCTTCCCGCGAACGCGAAGGGCAATTTTGCCCAGCGAATTTTTAAGTCAAAAACAGAACCAGTGACGGGAAAAAAATAACCCTTCACGAGCTCTTCCTTCTCCAAAGTCCTGGGACGAATTTTAGAGCACTTCTTCATCAAAACTTCTTGGGTAAGCATTGTTTAACTTGTTTTCTTCAATTTCCTTCATTAATTACTAATTTCCTAGCCCTAAATCATGAATTCAAGGTAGAAATTAGGGGTTTTGGGTAGAGTTAGGGTTTTGGGAATTTTGGGTGATTCAACCTCGATTTGGGGTCAAATCTTAAAACAAATTATATATTTGAACTCGTGGGGTTATGGGTGACTAGGTTTTGGTCCGAGCCTCGTGTTTGGACCATGTGGGCCCGGTGTCAAATTTTGGTATTTTTGGAAGAGTGCTAGAAAACTCATTTCTAGGCTATGAGATTATGTTGTTGAGCCTTTATTGATATTATTGAATTAATTATGCCTAGATACCATTGTTTCGGAGTCGGATTTTAGAGGAAATGCGGTATTGGAGAGTTGATTGATATTCTTTGGACCGAGGTAAATGTTTGATCTAACTTTAGCTCGAGGGAATAGGATTAGAGTATTATAAATTGTTAATTGCTAAATGATCGAGTACGGTGTATAGGGAGTCTAGCATGACCGTGGGTCTTTGTTGGTACTTGTTTTGGTATACTTTGGGACTCTTCCAAGCTAATTAATGATTTTCTATATAATGTGAAAAGTTTGAGGATTAATTATGAATTGTGAAGTCTTTGGAGCGTTGGCTCGAACGATAAAATACTATCGAGTAAGAAATGAAAGAATTGGAAAGAGTTGTGATTATCTCCCTTGTCGGGATGTGTAAGTGATTGTTATTGCTCCCTTGCCGGGATTTGGATGTTTAATTGAATTTTTTCCTTGCCGGGATATTTCTTGTTATTATTTATTTTCTTCGCCTGTTTGGTTGTGATTGTTGTTTGGGTGAGGAAGAGTGATTATGCACGAAGGGTCATTCAATGCCGTTATTGATTATATTATGCGCAAATGGTCATTCCGTGCCATTGTTTGATTATATTCGCACGAAGGGACATTCCGTGCTATTATTGATTATATTATGCACGAAGGGTCATTCCGTGCCATTGTTGATTATATTATGCACGAAGGGTCATTCCGTGCCATTGTTGATTATATTATGCACGAAGGGTCATTCCGTGCCATTATTTGATTATATTCGCACGAAGGGATATTCCGTGCTATTGTTGATTATATTATGTACGAAGGGTCATTCCGTGCCATTGTTCGATTATATTCGCACGAAGGAACATTCCGTGCTATTGTTGATTATATTATGCACGAAGGGTCATTCTATGCCATTGTTTGATTATATTCGCACAAAGGGACATTCCGTGCTATTGTTGATTATATTATGCACGAAGGGCCATTCCGTGCCATTGTTCGATTATATTCGCACGAAGGGACATTCCGTGCTATTGTTGATTATATTATGCACGAAGGGTCATTCCGTGCCATTGTTGATTATATTGCACGAAGGGTCATTCCGTGCCATTGTTGTGAGAGTCATGTGAGGAAAAGCACGAAGGGTGATGTCGTGCATTTTATTTTATTGCCTTGGGTGAGGATGAGAGTAAAAGCACGGAGGTTGATGTCATGCAACTGTTGGATTTCCTGCCTCTGTTAATTATTGTTGTGCCCTGTTTCTTATTTAAGTTGATGCCTTTTATATCCGGATTGTACTCCCCCATAGCATGTTTCCCTCCCTTTTAACTGTTTAGTTTTGGTATTCTTTCCTTTTATTACACATATATATATATATATATATATATATATATATAAAATTGTACAAGTTGATTTGGTAGTCCTGTCTAGCCTCGTCACTACTTCGCCGGGGTTAGGCCAGGCTTACCAGCACATGGGGTCGGTTGTGCTGATGCTACACTTATGTGCTTTTTGCACAGATCACGGTACCGGAGCAGCTTTTGGACCACAACAGTAGCACGTTGAGTGGGAGCTGACTTCAATCCAGGGACTACGAGGTAGCCTAGCTGGCGTTCGCAGGCCAGAGTCCCTTTCTATATTTTCGGTTTGTTTTCATTGTACTGAGACAGACACGATGTATTTTTTTTCTATTCAGACTTGTTTGCAGCATTCATTAGTAGTCCGTGAGATAGCGACTCCAGTCTTGGGTAGTGAAATGTTAAGCTTTCGCATTTTTGGTTTTCCAGTTATTTATGCTATGAAAGACTTTCGCTTTTATTTAAAGGTTTAATATTGTCATTATTGTTGTGTTATTGTCCGAAAAGGTTTAATGCTCGGCTTGCCTAGCTCCGACAATAGGCGCCATCACGACTCCCGATGGTGAGAAATCCGGGTCGTGACAATTTTTATCCTAAGATAGAAGACCTAGTCTGATGAACTTTCTCCTAGAATCAAAATCTTAGTCTGATGAGTCTTTCTCCTAAGATAGAAGACCTAGTCTGATGAATTTTCTCCTAGGATAAAAATCTTAGTTTGATGAATTTTTCTCCTAAGATAGAATACCTAGTCTGATGAACTTTCTCCTAGGATCAAAATCTTAGTCCGATGAATTTTTCTCCTAAGATAGAAAACCTAGTCTGATGAACTTTCTCCTAGGATAGAAATCTTAGTCTGATGAATCTTTCTCCTAAGATACCAAAAAGAGACCTAGTCTGATGAACTTTCTCCTAGGATCAAAATCTTAGTCTGGTGAATTTTTCTCCTAAGATAGAAGACCTAGTCTGATGAACTTTCTCCTGGGATAGAAATCTTAGTCTGATGAATTTTTCTCCTAAGATAACCAAAAAAAATAAAAACTAGTCTGATGAACTGTCTCCTAGGATCAAAATCTTAGTCTGATGAATCTTTCTCCTAAGATAGAAAACCTAGTCTGAAGAATTTTCACCTAGGATAATTTGAAAAAGAAATAAAATATGTCTCGATTAAAAAAAATATTGGGGCAATTTGTTTAAAAGAATGATTTTCTCAACAAAAAAAAAAATCTTTCTTGGTTCATTTTAGCATAAGTACACAATTTAGCAGTCTCATTTTTCCAACATAGGGCTCGAATCCCTAGTTGAGATTTTTCGCTTTTTTGCCAACATTAGGGCTCCAATCCCTGAGTTGAGCTTTTTAGACATAGGGCCTCCATTCCCTAGTCGCCTTTTCGCCAACATTAGAGCTTCAATCCCTGGGTTGACATTTTTAGATAAAGGGATCCATTTTTTCCCTTCTAGATAGATGCAATTCTTATTTTATTTGCTTTAAAAAAAGGGAGAGAAAAAAAAAAGGAAAAATATTTTAGATTTTTGTTACAAATAACTCATGAAATTTTCCTAATGAAAACCGAGGCAGAAAAATTTCGTTCGTTTGTTTGTTTTGGTGTCTGAGCAGGTTTTACCTCGAGACATGGGGTTCGAGATGACCAAAAGAATGAGTCTCAATCCAAAATAAAGAAAAGAAGAAAAAGAACAAAAAAGAAGTGAACTCAAAGTGCTGAAGTGGAGAAGGACGCAGACTACTCAAGATATGATTGAAGTCACAAGCTTCGCATGTCCAGCCTTGATCCAAAGCTAAAGAAAGAACCAGCACCTACAGCTAACGAGCATCAAGATTTAGATCGGAGTCTGTAAGAAGACCTAGCCAAGACTCAAGATCAAGCTTCAAGAGATTTATAGATAGGAATCTTGTAACTCGTAGCTGATAGGCTTAGGTAGTCTTTTTAATTTTGATTTTGATGTAATGAAGGGGACCGCGGACCGGAACCTCGACGGCACCTCGCTCGGCTCTCTACCTCGGTACTTCATCTCCTCATTCACCTCTGAACTACATGTGGCCTGATTCCTTTATAGCCAAGGATATGTATGCATCTCAAATACTAGCGCTCGGTCACATTCTCCTTTCTTTTTTTTCTCTCCAAATAAGGGTCGGGTAAAAAACATGTCTAGTCATTTTTTGTCTGAAAATATTTCGTATTTCCAGTCAAAGAGGGGCAGCTGTAGACATATAATTTTTGACCCCCCCCCCCCCC
>MU722304.1:85060-120137 GCA_026770625.1 Nicotiana glauca
GGGGTCCACATGTTTTGGACCTTTTTCTTTTCCTCCAAGCTGAGACATTTTCTTCTGATATTGGATATATATCCAAAAGGTAAAAGGCGTACAAACAGGGAGGAGCACCCATCCGACTTCGTCTTAATCTCCAAGAACGCATCCATCCCTCTCTGGTCCATCTCACCACCTACAAAGAACCAGTCCCCTCCCCCCTTTCGCCTGTACTTCCATTGCTATCCATCTCAGACAACGATAGCCATCGCTCCCTCACCTATCTTCCTCATCGCCATAGACGAGAGAAACACATACAAAACAAAAGAGACCCTCCCAAACATAAAGGACTAGATTGTAATGTTGTTGGTTAACTATCAACGGCTCCGATTTTAGAGTCCAATTTCGGGTCTGAATTTTGCTATTGAGATGGAGCCGGTTTAAGTCGATGTTCATGTTCCGATTCCCGTTTTTATTGATTCCTTCTGGTTGATACTCGATTTTGTTGTTGAATGTGGTTGCTCTTCATTTGGACAAAACTGTAAGGCCGAAGTTTTCTTTAATTTGGAAAGAATTTTCGCCATTGAGGTCCGATTCTTTATTTCCCGTTCACTTTGTTCTATGTACATTCTTATGTTATTTTAGGAATATGATTTAGTGTTTTATTGTCAGTATTCTTGGTGTTTCTTTTTAATATTTTGTTTTAGTAGTTAGTGCATGGATCTATTTTTGGTTTGAGCAAATTAATTAAGGAAGGTAGATAGGTCCGATTCAGTTATGGGTTCTTAGCTTTGTTGAAATGTTTATTTTGTATACGTCAGTTTGAGTTCTATTTGTGTCCAAGATACATATTCGTACATATTCGTTAATGGAATGGATTCGAAAGAAAGCCGAAAGAATGCAAAGTCAAGTTATCTTTTTGTTTGTTTGAATGACTATAGGCATAAATATTTATTTTTTGTTTAGGATGGGATGTGAATCGGAAGTGTTCTATTTTGTTGCTTGGTTTTATGTACTGATTATTAACATTGAGTTTAAACCTTTTCCTTAATAATTGAAAATTCTTTAGTCCTTTAATCAGTCGACTAAGTCCTTTAATTAATTAAGGTGTGCCATATTAAATAACACCAATATTAATGGCCCTCATGAGTTAATTTAGAAACCTTTTGGTTAGAATAAATCGAGATGTGCCGTGCCGAATAAAAATCTCAATTGCATGGACCTCGTTTAATTAATTTTATTTCAATCCTTAGAATTCGAGGTGAGCCACTTAGCAAATTTCATGGCCCTCGCAAAGTGCAAACGTGTAGTTACTTTAGGCGCGTATTTAATAATCTACTTTCCTAAACTCGGGTGCATATTTATGTGAACCAAATTCAAATCTCAACGGTGTTAGAATGTGTCAAAAACTACAGGTGCATTTATGTGACGTGGTTCGAGACGTGTTTTAATAACGTTACAATTTTCTCTAGCCTACGTTAAATAAAAGCGGTTAAAACTAAAATTTACATATATGTTCATAATTGTTTAAAATCAGATAATTAAGCCGAATATAACAGTTGAGCGGCCGTGCTAGAACCACTGAACTCGGGAATGCCTAATACCTTCTCCGGGGTTAACAAAATTTCTTACCCGGATTTTTGGTTCGCGGACTGTTAAATAGAGTCAACCCTTTCCTCGATTTGGGATTTAAAACCGGTGACTTGGGACACCATAAATCTCCCAAGTGGCGACTCTGAAAATTTTAATAATAAATCCCATTTCGATTGACCTTTTATTTGAAAAACTTCCTTTATTATACCCCTTCAGGGGGTGAAGGGAAAATAGGAGGTGTGACTATACTGTACTTTGCACGTTCTGTGCAAACCCGATATTGGACCATATTGATCTGAGTTTGGGTTGCTGCCTTCAGTCCACAGGAGACCCAAGGTAGATCTGCCAGCGTTGGCAGACCCTGGAGTCACCTTTTAGATTTCTGTTTTCTTTCATTCCGAAAAATAGTTGTATTTTCCTTGAAACCGGTGTTTGTAAAAATTCTTAGACGTTCGTGGATTGTGACACCCGATCTTTTGGGTAGTCTTGTACTAGAATACTTAAACTGTTATAAAATTCCCGCACTTCATATATATTTAGTTTTAATTATTATAAATTTCTATTTTGGTTAATGATTAATGTGTTGGAGTTGTATCTGTTGGCTTGCCTAGCTTCATAAGAGTTAGACGTCATCACGATTCCGACGGTGGGAACTCTGGATCGTGACAAATAATTTCTGTAATTGGAGACAACACTAAAAATCACAATAACACATATTTCTTCTTTTATTGAGCTAGCAAAATTGTATCAATTTTTATCATTTCCAGGATCTTATATTCCTTCTTTAATTGTTATTTTTAAACTAAAACATAATGCTTAATAATATTCATGTGGGTTTTAAAAGAAATGTGTATCCATTGATATGAGATACATGTACAAAACTCATATCCTAAAACTAAAGCACGAAGCACCTTAGCAAAATATCTTTCACCTTTTATACCCTTTAAAAAGATACTTCACATTGGATAAAATTATAATTATAATCTAACTATTTCTCTAATATTTAGAACTTTAAAATTAACTATTATTTATTATGTACTTCCTCATTTGAACTATGTAAAAATTCTTAACGTTTAGGAATCTAATATTGAATTAGATTTTACTTATAATTTTTCTATATTTGTTGTAATTATTTTTCTTAAATATGACCCTTCCACGTTTCCAGGCAGGACTTTAAGCGATGTCGATATTAAAAGTGAATAAATAAACATGTCTACATAACAATATCATATTAAAAAAATACAGTTCGAATCATATTCAAAAAAATAACATTCAAACTATTACTACAACTTTCTTCGATGAGTTTTTATTTTTTAAGTTAAATTCATTACTTTTTACTTTTATTTAGTATCCTCATTAAAAATAATTTCAAAATACCTCTTTTTCTATAAAGGTGTCAAATAATTAATCAAAAACTCATCATTCACTTGATTTTGCAAATTGATCTTAAGCAACTTCGTTACCAAAAAAAGCATGACAACTAACAACAGAACTAGCATCACTAGGATTTGTACCTATGACCTAAGAGAAGCAAAAGAGGGACTTGATCAAGTTAGCTGATGAATTATTTGTTTCAAGCAATTTCGTTTTTTCTTATCTACGTTACGTTACTTTTGCATATTAATTATATATTTAATAAATTTTTCAGATGAAGCAGTGACACCACTTAAGTCAAGGTGCATCCGCCCCTTTTTTTCAAGTTTATCGCATTAGTAATTGTAATGAATTTCTTTTCACAAAGTTTTTGTCTTTGTCTAATTTTGTAAAATTAAACACCTAAGAATCATCAAGCATGTTCTCAAATTCAAATTCTTTGCCTTTTTTGGACAATGTGAGTAACGTAAATTCTAATTTTTACATGTAGACAAAGTGTTTAAGGTGACTTATAAATTTTTTATCCTTTAATATAAATACTTTAATTTGTAATGATGGATAACACGTACATCATGTTATACATTAAACATAATAACTATTTAAATATTTTTTAATAGATAAATTTTTAAAATTTACTAAAAGTTTTGCTACAACGGAAACTCTTAATATTTAGAAATTTAAAACTGAATAATACTTCAATGTACATTAATTATAATTTATTTGAAATGCGAAATAACTATAACTTATTAGTTTAATCCATGTCCAAAGAAAAAAATCAAATTTAATTTAAAATTCTTATTTATCAAGATCTAATAACAACTGAATAATGTATATGAATGAACTAAGTTGCACCAATGTTGACAATTTTTTTTTGAATTAAGGAATAATTAAAATATCAAGGTATACTATCCCTTATTTCGAATGATAAATTCAATTAAAATTACTATATTGTCGATTAAAATGAGAGAAATGAGTTTGATTATAATGAACAAGTAAACCAAAAAGGGTAAAATCCACTACGAATAACTAATACAAATTGTTTTTACTAAAATTGATAATATTAGCCCTTGTTCCTTCTATATTCAATGATTTTTCAGGTTCTCAAATTTTGTGTCTTTTGCTTTGTAATATATAACCTTTAAATCTCTTTATAGATGTTACTAACATTAGCATTAAGATATTTTAAAATTTATTATAATATTTATTAATTACCAAAAATACAAAAGAGATATTGCATTTTTTAAAAGGAAAAAAGAACACTATTTTTGGAACCTTGATTTGAAGAAATAGTTAAGTGTTAAATTACTGGATTCTAACTCCAAAAATGACGAAATCACAGAGAATTATAGAGAGAGAAAGTTAGAGATAATGAAGAAGAAGATCGAGTGCTTCATGCATGTTAGTTATCCCTGTTACATCAAAATAATAGACCTTATTAACAAAATTAATTTTTCTTTTACTCTCTTGCCTTCTGACTTTTACAAACTACACTTTGGTCCCTAACTCTTAAGTGAACCAAATATCACAAAACTCCCCCTCAAGCTGGAGAAATGGAAAACATCCAACACACCCAGCTTGGACATAAGAAATTGGTGTTGTGCAGTGCCCAATGTTTTAGTCATTATATCTGCAACCTGCTCCTTTGTTGATATGTGTTCTGGTGCAATCAAGCCACATTTGATCTTTTCTCTCACAAAATGGCAGTCTATCTCTATGTGTTTAGTCCTTTCATGATAGATAGGATTGACAGCAATCTGTAGGGCTGCTTTGCTATCACAAAATAACCTTACAGGTTTTTGAAACTCAATCCCAAGCTCTGTCATCAACCTTGTAAGCCAAACTACTTCAGATACCACAACTGCCATGCTCCTATACTCAGCTTCTGTTGAACGTCTGCTCACAGTTTGCTGCTTTTCTAATTTCCATGAGATCAAGAAATCACCCATCTTCACCACATATCCTGTAACAGATCTTTTTGTGTTTGGGCAGGCTGCCCAGTCTGAGTCACAATAGGTTATCGCTTGTTCTATAGGTTCCCTATGTATTCCTCTTCCCGGACATCCCTTAATATATTTTACAACTCTCAATGCTGCCTCCAGGTATGACTGTTTTGGATGCTGTATAAACTGACTCAGCATTTGAACAACAAAGCATATGTTTGGCCTTGTGATGGTTAGGTATATTAGTTTTCCTATAAGCTTCTGATATCCTCTTATATCTTGTAATACTACATCTCCTGTTGCCCCCAGTTGTCATAGTCTATTGTGGTTAGCCTTTGGTTTTGTTCAAGTGGGGAGCTTTCAGGTTTTGCCCCACTCAACCCAACTTCAGAGATTAGACTAAGGGCATACTTTATTTGGTTGAGAAGAATTCCCTTTGATGTCTTATGATCTCTATACCTAGGAAGTATTTCAACTCCCCTAGATCCTTCACTTTAAAGTTCAAGTGTAGTGTCTCCTTTGCTGTCTTTATCATAGTTTCAGAACTTCCTGTGATCAATAAGTCATCAACATAGACTAGTATGATCACTACATCTGCACCATTCTTCTTGGTAAAGAGTGAATGGTCATAGGCACTTTGCAAAAAATCAGCCTTTGTCAAGGCATCAGTTAGCTTAATATTCCATTGTCTGGATGCCTGTTTAAGACCATATAGTGACTTGGTTAATTTGCAAACTTTGGACTCCCCCTGACTATGAAAACCTTGGGGCAGATGCATGTAAACCTCCTCATAGAGGTCTCCTTGCAAGAAAGCATTATTGACATCCATTTGAAAGAGAAGCCAACACTTTGAGGCTGCCAAGCTAATCACTGTTCTAATTATCACCATCTTTGCAACTGGTAAGAAGGTTTCGAGATAGTCTAGGCCCTCTTGTTGTGTGTATCCCTTTGCTACAAGTCTTTTTTTAAACCTTTCTACTTCTCCAGTTGCTTTGTATTTGATTTTATAGACCCATTTAGACCCAATAGCCTTTTTTCCATAGGGCAAATCTACTACTTCCCAATTGTTGTTATCTTCTAGTGCTTTGATCTCATTTTTCATAGCTTCAACACACCTAACATCTTGTAAAGCTTCTGAGAAGGACGTTGGTTCTACTTCTATGAAGATTTCTGTTAGATATGTTTGATAAGTAGGTGGAATATGGTCATAGGACATATAATGAGAGATAGGATAGGAACTATGAGTGGTAGAGTTTCCAGTGTAGTAATCCTTTAGCCAAATAGCAGGCTTCACCCCTCTAACTAATCTTCTGAGTGGAACTAATGGTGTAGGCTAACTATGGGAGGATCTGTAGCAGGTTCAGTCTGAAGTATGTGATCATGTGGTTCTTCTTGTATCATATCTCCTGAAGCAAGTATAGAAGTCTCAGATTCTGGAATGGTTACATGTTCTTGGGAGGATGCAGCTTGGTCAGTTTGATTAGTTGACACACCCATGTTACTTCTCTCAGTAGTTTCAGCTATATCTGTAGCATCAAGTAGGAATAATATCCTCATGATCCATGTGATTGTGGTCAGTCTTAAAAGAAAATACATTCTCTCTGAAGTTGACATCTCTACTGACTAGGAAGGTGTTATTGTCTAAATCAAGCAGCTTGTAGCCCTTTTTAGTTTCTAAATACCCTAAGAAAATTGTTCTTCTTGCTTTGCAGCAAACTTGTCACCTTTAGGCAATGTGCTTGCATAGCACAAACACCCTTAAATGATCCACCTTTGGTGGCTTCTTATACATCAATTCAAATGGAGATTTTCCTTTCAAGACAGCTTGTTGATTAAGTATACAACTGTCTTTACACAGTCTCCCCAAAATTTGACTGGTATACCACTTTGAAACCTCAAAGCCGTTGCTACCTCTAGAATGTGTCTATGCTTTCTCTCAACAACTCCATTTTGTTATGGAGTATATGGGCAGCTACATTGATGCGCAATACCTAGAGATGCATATAGATTATTGCACTGAGTATTGAAAAACTCAGTTCCATTATCTGATCTTATAGCTTTGATCATAGTGTTAAATTGATTTCTTACCAAGGCAAAAAAATCTTTCAACACTACTAATACTTCACTTTTTGAATGCAACAAACAAATCCAGGTATACAGACTGAAATCATCAACTATTGGCACAAAATAATACTTCCTGTGATAAGTTGGGACCTTATATGGGTCTCATACATCAGCATGGACAAGTTGAAAAATACTATCAGACTTACTACTACTATTTGGAAACTTGAGTCTGTTTTATTTAGCCAGTGGACAGACTTCACATAACTTGTGCCAGTCTGTGTCAACTTTATTCTTTAGTTCTTCTAGTTGTTGTAAAGTACTAGATGGTGCATGTCCTAGTCTTTGATGCTACAATTCTGTATCTCTTGTCTTCCCTTTAGAAATATTGGATGCTAACACTCCTTCCCTTCTGATTATGTAGAGTCCATTATTTTCTCTACCAATCCCCAGCACCTTGCCATTGTAGAACTCCTGAAACACACAGAAATCAGGGTAGAAGGCAGCTAAGCAGCACAATTCTTTATTTAGCTCAGACACTGAAAGTAGGTTAAATTTAAAGTCTGGCACGTGTAACACATTTGTTATCTTTTGGTTTCCCACGATGAGGTCATCTCCTGAGTGTGTCTCCTGTAGGTATCTCCACTCCATAATTGTTTCCTTCTTCAAATTTTTAAGACTTTCTAGAACTTCTTTACAAAATGCTATGTGATGTGATACACTTGTATCTGTTATCTAACCATACACTCTGCTATTGAACACATTAGATAGTAGTGACACTATACCTGTCATGTTTGATGAACTTGTTGCAGCAATAGATCCTTCTCCAATAGAGGATTTAGTCAGTAGGTTGACTAAGTGTTCGTAGTGTTCTTCTGTCATGAAGCTTCCTGGGATCCGCACTTTTACATTTGTTTATCTTTCAGCATTCACATTGTTAGCATAAGGTTTGTATCCACCTAGTTGTCCTTTCTTTTTGCTTTTAAAATTAGCTGGATACCCTTTGATTTTATAGCAATTTTCCTTTAGATGGCCTTTATACCCACAGTGTTCACTGATCATCCCAGGTTTTCTTCCTTTGAACATATGTCCTCTACCTGCTAACATAATTAAAGGATCCTTGTTTGTCTCAATTACTCCCAATGCTCTTTGACTTTCCTCTTGTACTGCAGCTGGGTATGCTTGATTTACAGTAAGAACTGGTCTACTCTGAAGAATGTTGCTTCTTATTTGGCTATAGCTCTCATTCAATCCCATAAGGAATATGGCCTTGATTCCTCACAATCACACGAAGGCGAAGGTGCCAATATGTCCAATTCATCCCACAAATCTTTCATCTTTGAAAAATAAGAGGTAATTGAATTTGTACCTTGTCTAAGTGTCGCAATTTCTGTCCAAAGCTGATAGATTCTGGTCAAATTCTCTTTGTCAAACCTCTCCTTGAATTCATCCCAAACCTTCCTTGCACTTGCAGCGTACATAATACTCGGTACTAATTCGCTTGATACTGTGCTACTTAGCCATAAAAGTACCAGTGTATTACACATATCCCATTGTGCAGCAAGTTCCCTCTGATACCATGTCAAATTACTGAATTCTAACTCCCGAATCACAGAGAATTATATAGAGAGAGAAAGTTAGAGAGAAGGAAGAAGAAGATAGAGTTCTTCATCTCTGTTAGTTATCCCTGTTACATAAAAATAACTGACCTTATTAACAAAACTAATTTTTCTTTTATTCTCTTGCCTTCTGACTTTTACAAAATACACTTTGGTCCCTAACTCTTAAGGTGAACCAAATATCACAAAATTAAGGGAATAGTATGGTTGTATATTAAGATGAAGCAAGAAGAAATACACAATTATATTCTCACAAATAAGAATCGTATTTGACTTTATGACAATTAACGATTGAAAAATATCATTTTTGAAAGTTGATTTTTCAATTATCCTTTACTTTCATGTGTCCAAAAGAGAGTATATATCTACGCTCTTTAACATATCAACATTCAGAGGGTATCAATTATCAAACCCAACTTCAGAGGGTAACTAAGACTATAATTTGTTTGGGGGATTTTTTTTAACATAAGCTCCATATTTTTCGCTAAATAGATTACCATAGTCCTTTTAGAATCCATTAATAATAAGTAATTTTATTACAAACTTAAACTCTTACGTTTATAAAAATAAATATCTGGATAAATGGTTATGTGCTTGGACATAAAAAGAAACCTCTCCAAATCGAAGAAAGAGTAGATCAATAAAAACATATAGCGGTTAGAATAATACCTTTTGCGATACTAATTTAATTTTTTCTAATATATTGAAAACAATTCCCGTAATATTTCTTATTTATTAAAGTAATAGAACAATTGCAGTTTGGTCCGGAGAATTTATTCCTTCACTGACGTTAGCTAAATAGGATCAACAATTTTTTTAGGAACTAACACTTCTGTTCACTTTAATTTTTTAACCCAAACACAACTTTTAATATAATGATAATGTAAATTTTTAAAGATATTATATTCATTGAGATAAGGTACGCGCACAATACACGTATCCTAAGACTAGTTGATTAAAGTGGATGTGCAGAAAATACGAGACATCTAACCCATCTTGGATGCCAAAAAAATATGACATGTCTCTATCCAGCGGATGATTTTTTTTTTGCGTTTTCAAGCTTGTTGAGTAAAAAAAATAACAAAATAAAAAAACAGTTGTTATCTGTTTTAATAAACTCAACATATTTTTCCAATAATAAATATTTTCTTGTGTAAAACATCGTCATGACATGACTACCCAAAAAATTGGTGAAAATTTTGGTCAATGAATTCAAGACTTCAAGCCTGGGTATGGAGATACTGTTAGAAGTTGCATCTGAAATAAGGATTGTAATAAATGCAGAAAACGGATTTCCCGTCAAAGGATGTGGAAATTTTCTTCCTACAGGGGATTCAATTGCTTGGTTTGGTATAAACATTGGGAATTTTGAGTTCAAAATTAATCTGTCAGTATCTATACCAAATTAATAAATATAATATGTATATCTTTTATACACTTAATTTTTAATATCTTTTTATCTCTACAAAATAAGGGTAAAATTGCGTACACATTATTTTTCCTAAAACCATTACGTGAATTATACTAAATTTATTGTTGTTGTACCACACGCTCACTCACGAGTGCTAGTTAAAGGCTTAGGTGGTTGGTACTTGGTAACAAGTCCTATAGGATTTTATTTTAGAATTTAAGACAATCTTGTTTCCACATCTCATCAACGACTTCATGGGTGCTCTGTGATTTTTTGTTAAGCAGATGAGAAAGGTATCTAACTTATTACTCTATATTTTCCATTTAAAGTGGCAACTTTAAATTCTTGCACATGCAAGATGAAAATGTGATGACCTTTTTCAAATCGAATTATATATTTCCGAGTCATTGAAAACCTCATTTATCATTACCTCGATTTGCGTGCGCAATCTGGATACGTACCCGGAAAATTTAAATATGAAAATTTGTGAAAAATAATACAATTTGACTAATAAATGAATTAATTTGACTTCGGTCAGCGTTTAGGATAAACGGACCCGGATCCGTGATTGGATGACCCCGGAGGGTCCGTAGGAAAATATGGGACTTGGGGGTATGCCCGAAATCGAATTCCAAGGTCCCGAGCCCGAGAAATGAAATTTTAAAGAAAATTATTTTCTAAAAATATTTAAGAAAATTTGAAATGAAATTTGATTAGAACACAGTGGTATCAGGCCCGTATTTTGGTTCCGGCGCTCGGTACAGGTCTTATATATGATTTAAGATGTTTCTGTGAAATTTTGTAAAAACGAATATCATTTGACGTGATTCGGACCTAAATTGCTAAATTTGATACTTAATGAAGTTTGAGGAAAGTTCTTGATTTTGAGGTTTAATTCGTTGTTATTGAGGCTATTTTGGCGATTTGATCGCATGGATAAGTTCGTATAATGTTGTTGAGTTAGCACGTGTGTTTTGTTAGGAGTCCCGAGGGCTCGGGGGTGTTTCGGATGTGATTCGGGAAGTTTTGAACTTAAGAAAAAGTTGCAGATTTTCTGCTACAGGTGCTTAGGCATGTTGTCCATCGCGATCGCGTAGTCACTCTCGCAATCGCATAAGGTAAATGAGGATAGGGGTGGATTTGTCCATCGCGAACGCGAAGTCACATTCGCGAACGTAGAGCTTTGGGGGATTGCTCATCGCGAACGCGACCTGTGTGACGCGAACGCGTAGTGTTAATTGGAGGGGGCTGGGGATTTTGGTCGTTCTTCTACGTGAACGCGTATGTGTGTCCGCGAACGCGAAGGTCAGGGGGTTCAACCCTTCGCGAACGCATGGAAGATCTCGCGATCACTTAAATCCACTTACTGGAAGCCTTCGCGATCGCGACAGTGTTCTCGCGAACGCAATGAATACTGTCGCCCAGCACTTAAAATAGTAACTAATACGGGATTTGTTCAAAATTTCATAACTTCTACATCTCAACTCCAAATTGGGCGATTTTTGAAAGAGGATTTCACCACAAATTCATAGGTCTGTAACCTTAGACTCGTTTTCTTCAATTTTCATTAACACCCATTAGATTTCTAGGCTTAAATCATGTGAATAAGGGTAGAAAATTAAGGATTTGGGTAGAGTTAAGAATTTTTGATAAATTGTGATTTAGACCTCGTTTTGGGGTCGAATTCTGAGAATAATTATATATTTGAACTCGTGGGTGAATGGGTGATCGAATTTTGATTCGAACCTAGTGTTTTGACCAAGCGGGCCCGGGGTCGATTTTTGAATTTTTGGGAACAAAGATTAGAAAGCTTTAATTAAGCATTGGAATTGGATTTTAGCATTTATTGATGTTATTAAATCGATTGTGCATAGATACGATTGTGTTGGAGCCAAATTCGAAAGGAAAGGCGGTCGTGGAAGTTTGAGGTAAGTGTTTGGTCTAACCTTTGCTTGAGGGATTAGGAGTTGAGTCCTATTTGTTATGTGATAATTGTTGAGTACGACGTATAGGCATGGTGACGAGTATCTATACGTTGGTGTCTAGCATGACCGTGAGTCCTTATATTGTGAATATCATGATTTCATTGTATCTTGCATGCCTTGGTGATGATTTCTATTTGTTGTGAAAAGTTTGTGTGAGGAATTGTGACCTTTGTACATCGAAGAGCATTGGCTCAAGCTATAATACAAATTGTAAAAGTATATGAGATGATTGAATCCTTTGGAGCATTAGCTTAAGTGGTAAAGTGAGTTATGAGATAAAAGTGAAAGAAAGAGAAAGAGATGTTAAACTATTCCCTTGCCGGGATATTGTTGCTTTGTTGATTATCTCCCTTGCCGGGATGTTGAGATTATTGATGTTGTTCCCTTGCCGGGATTTAATTATTTAATTGTTGTTCTCTTGTCGGGATTTAATTGTTTAATTGTTGTTCCCTTGCCGAGATTCTATTATTATTTTTATTTATTCCTTTGCCCTTTTGTTTGTGATTGTCGTTTGGGTGAGGAAGAGTGTTAAAGCACGAAAGGTGATGTCGTGCATTCTTTGTTATTGTGAGGAAAGAGTGTAAAGCACGAAGGGTAATGTTGTGCTGCACGATGTACCATTCCATGCCGATTTCATTGATTATATGGTGAGGAAAGAGAGTAAAAGCACGAAGGACGATGCCGTGAACATATTATTTATATGATTGTTTTGGTGAAGACGAGAGTAAAAGTGCGAAGGGTGATGCCGTGCACATTTTTATTATATGATTGCTTTGGTGAGGACGAGAGTAAAAGCACGAAGGGTGATATCGTGCTCACTTTGATTCTGATTCTTTATTGGTATCCGTGTTATGTTGTTCCTTCGTTACTTGATGTCTTTCTATTTGGACTTGTTATCTCCCCGCATCATGCTTCCCCTCCCACATTGACTGGTTATCTCTGTATGTCTTTTCCGCTATATATTTGAACTGCACAGGTTTATTTATTGGTCTATTCCTAGCCTCGTCACTACTTCGCCGAGCTTAGGCTAGACACTTACCAGCACATGGGGTCGGTTGTGCTGATACTACACTATGTACTGTGTGCAGGTCCAGGAGCAGCTTTCGGACAGTAGTTGGAGTGCTTAATTCAGTCCACCCGGAGATCCAAGGTAGACCTGCAGGCGTCCGCAGGCCCTGTCGTCTCCCTCTATCTCTATTTCCGGTTTCATTTTCTTTTATTCAGAAACAGTGTATTGTTACTTCTTCAGATCTTGTATGTAGTAATCTTAGAAAGTCTGTGACATTGTGACACCAGATTTTGGGTATTTGAGGTTTTGAGAGTTGTAATAGACGTAGCCTTAAAATATATAATTGTTGACTTCCGCTTATTTATTTAAGATTCCGCTGTTATTATGTTATCGCCTTGTGTTTGTTAAAAAGGAGCAATACGAAAGTGTAGCAGGTAATTAAGGTTTGGCTTGCCTAGCTCCCATTAGTAGGTGCCATCACGACTCCCGAAGGTGAAAAATCCGGATCGTGACAGAAAGTGAGTGAAAACTCGTCTGAGAAGGACATCAGTGGTGTCGATGAATATTTCATAACCGCTTAAATCGATGGAATCGAACCGTACGGAACCGATTTTTAGTTTTTTTTATAGTAAAATTGTAGGTTTTAATATAAATCTATAATCGTATCGATAATTAGGGTATACTTTTTTTGATGAAAATAAATTGAAAATATGTCGAACCGTATTGAATAAATTTACGTGTGAAAAATATATTTATATATTAGGCTTAAATATAATAAAGCATTGAATTTTTTCTTGGGCCTTTTAATTATGAAAACGGTTACAAGATAATAATTGATTAAACTCAAAAGCCTAATTCCCAAACCTATTAAGCTATTCCTATCGAAATTAAATTATTTCCAGCATATTCACTAGCAAGACACGAGGTATTCTAGCGACTATGAGTAGCAAACTACAATGTATTGAATATGTTTCCTTTCATATGATTTAGTTTTATCTTTTTGAATATTTAATTTTCTATGAACTTTACTCTTTAGTCCCGGCTTGATTAATATCTTTCTACTCATGTGATTTGTATTTTCTTTGTCTTTGCTTAGTAGTTTCTTTTACATTGCTATAAAATAGTTGATGGATCTATACTTTGGCCATCTTTCATGTTTTCTTAATTCATCATCCTTTAAACATTAAAAACGTCTATAAAGTTTTGTGAAGTCCTATAAAGTATGTAGTTTATTGCATTCTACTTCTACTACTGCTTTTTACATGACACTAAAAAATAACCGAAAATTAGTCTTACCGATACCGAAGAGAAACCAACATGATTGTGACTATTTTAAAAGTCTAATTTTGATTATATATAATACAATAATCGAAAAACTAATATGATACAAATTTTATAAGATAAAAGACCGACTCGAACCATTGACACCCCGTCAGATATTAAAATCTTTGTACTAGATCGTAGTGCCGCTGGAAATGATGGTAAGGTTAATTTTCTCATTTGGCGAAATTGTAGGAAAATGATTTTGGCTTCCCAAAAACATAATTGATTGTGCTGAATTGAATGATTAGGTCTTATCATTAACTTTCTTTTTCACCTTTGATTCCGGGAGCTTATGATTAATATTTGGACAACCTGATTAGTCTTTTAAAGATTTGTGATTGATATATAAGTAAAGGAAGAATTTCCAGGAGAACTTCTTTCAAGATCATTCTTAAACCACACTTTTAAAAACAGTTTTTGAATAGCAGAAATTCCAAAATATAAAAGTTTCAAAGAAGAATATGGAAATTTTTGCAAGGTTTTCAAAAAATTATAATTCATGAACAAAAGCTAAATTCTTGTTAAATTATACACTTGGAGCTGAGTCGGGCAGAAGCAATAAAGCAAAGATATGACAGATACTTTCATAACATAAATTTGTCTATATATATATATATATATGACGACCCAAAGTATCATCACCTATTTTAATTGAATTCTGTGTCTCCGAGGCCTTGAAAACCTCATCTAGAGTCGCCTCTATTTGCGTGCGCAGTCCAGGCGCATAGTCGGAAAGCTTAAATATATAATTTTGTGAAAAATGTTAAGTTTTGATGTTAAAATGAATAAATTTGACTTCGGTCAACATTTTAGTTAAACGGATCCGGTCCCATGATTTGACAGTCCCGGAGGGTCCGTAGAAAAATATGGGACTTGGACGTATGCCCGGAATTGAATTTCGAGGTTCCGAGCCCGAGAAATAAATTTCTTAGAAAAATTGTTTTCTAGAAATGTTTGAGAAAATTGGGAATGAAATCTGAATAGAAAGCGATGGTATCGGGCCCGCACTTTGGTTCCGTCACTTGGTATAGGTCTTATATATGGTTTAAGTCCTTCATGTAAAAATTGGTTAAAAACGGACATCGTTTGACGTGATTCGGACTTGAATTTCAAAATTTGAAAGTTGATGAAGTTTGAGGAAAAATTCTTGATTTTTGAGGTTTGATTCATTGTTTTTGAGGTTATTTAGGAGATTTGATCGCACGGATAAGTTCTAATGATGTTGTTGAGTTAGTACGTGTGTTTGGTTAGGAGCCTCGATAGCTCGGGTGTCTTTTTCGGATGTGTTTCGGAAGGTTTTAGACTTAGAAAATGTTGTAGGTTTTTCAGCTGTTGGATTTCTGATGTTTCCTTCTTCGCGTTCGCAGGAGTACCTACGCGAACGCTATGAGTAAAGTTTGACGAAGGAAAAATCCTTCTACGCGAATGCGTAACCCAGGTCACGAACGCGAGGCAGTGGGGGGTCAAACCTTCGCGAACGCGAGCCTGGCCACGCGAACGCGAAGGCCAAAGTGGGCCTGGGCAGGGGGTGGGGGTAAATACCCTATGCGAACGCGGACGTTTGAATGCGAACGCGAGGCTTGAGCTGTTCTTACTTCTCGAACGCGAGCCGCTGCCCACGAACGCGAAGGCTTATGCCGCCAGACTCATCGCGAACGTGATGCTCATTTTCGACCAGTGATTTTTAAAAGCCAAAAAGAACCCATTAGGGGATTTTCATAAAATATCATCAACTTTTTCTTCTCCAAAGCTCCTAGGCGATTTTTGAAGCACTTCTTTACCAAAGCTTCTAGGGTAAACATTCTAGAACTTGTTTTATTCATTTTCCATCAACACCCACTAGAATTCTAGGCCTAAAATATTTAATTAAGGGTAGAAAATTAGGAATTTGGATAGAACTAGGGCTTTTTGATTAATGGTGATTTAGACCTCCTTTTGGGGTCAAATTCCGAAAATAATTATATATTTGGGCTCGTGGGTGAATGGGTAATTTGGTTTTGGTCCGAACCTCGTGTTTTGACCAAGTAGGACCGGGGTCGATTTTTGGGTTTTTGGAAAGAATGATTGGAAAGCTATAATTAGGCATTGGATTCGAATTGTTTAGCAATTATTGATGTTATGAAGTCATTTATGTATAGATACAATTGATTTGGAGCCGAATTCGAAAGGAAAAGCGGTGTCCGAGGTTTGAGTTGGCTGTGGAAGTTCGAGGTAAGTGGTTGGTCTAACCTTAGCTTGAGGGATTAGAAGTTGTGTCCTATTTACTATTTGTTTCTTGCTGAGTAAGACGTATAGGCATGGTGACGAGTATCTATACGTTGGTGTCAAGCATGACCGTGAGTCTTATATTGTAATTTTCATGACTTTGTTGTATCTTTCATGCCTTAGTGAGTATTTCTGTTTGTTGTGTAAAGTTTTGGAAAGAATTATGACTTATGAACATTGATGAGCGTTGGCTCTAGTTGTAGAATAAATTGCGAAAGTATAAGTGATAATTAAACCTCTAGAGCATTGGCTTGAGTTGTGAAGTAAAAGTGACAAAAAGAAGAGATCATTATGTTGCCCCCTTGGCGGGCTATTGTTGAGTTGTGTTTCCCTTGCATTGTATTCTTAGTTGATATTACGGATGCTTAGGTTGATGATTCCTTGTGTTAGGTGTTGTAATAAGTTTAGTTATAGCTAAAGTAGTTAGATGTTGAAATGAGATTGGTTATAGCTGAAGTAGTTAGGTTTTGTAACAAGTTTAATTATTGTCGAGGTAGTTAGGTGTCAGAACGAGTTTGATTATAGTTGAGGTAGTTAGACGTTGGAACAAGTTTGGTTATAGTTGAGGTAGTTAGATGTTGGGACAAGTTTGGTTATAGTTGTTTCTCCATTTCCGGGATAGTGTAGACCTTATTGATCCCTTGTCGGGACTCTTGTTATAATTTAAAATATTATATATATGGATCGGGTTGCACAACGCAATAATATGATATATAGATCGGGTTGCACGCCGCAATAATATTATATATGGATCGGGTTTTACGCGTGTAATAATATTATATATGGATCGGGTTGCATACCGAAATAATATTATATATGGATCGGGTTGCACGCTGCAACAATATTATATATGGGTCGGGTTGCACGCCGCAACAATATATATACAAATCGGGTTGCACGCCGCAACAAAAGAATATAATGAAATGGGAGCGGGTAGTACGCCCACCACAATATATAATGGAATGGGAGTGGGTGGTACGCCTACCACAAGATATAATGATATGGGAGCAGGTGATACGCCTACCACAAAATGTTAACAGAAAGTGAAATCTGCCTTGTTTTCCTTACTCTTGTTAAAGGTTGAATTTTGTTGCCTTGTTTTCCTTACTCTTGTTAAAGGTTGAATTTTGATTCCTTTATAGTTATTTTGATATTATGTTTTTATTTGTTATTTCCCGAAACATGTTTTTCCCTCCCATCTCTAGTTGCTTATTTCTGCTTTACTTTTCGCTGCATATTATATAATTGCACAGGTTTATTTGGTAATCTGGTCCTAGCCTCGTCACTACTTCGCCGAGGTTAGGCTAGGCACTTACCAGCACATGGGGTCGGTTGTGCTGATACTACACTCTACACTTTTTTTTTGTAGACTCTAGTGTTGTAGACTTCGGACCGCGATGGGATTGCTGATTCTAGCTCATCAGGCAACCCGAGGTAGTCCTGCAGGCGTCCGCAAGCCTTGGCATCTTCTGCTATCTACTATTCGTATTTCTCTCATGTATTTCCAGGGACAATGTTGTATTTATTTCTTTCAGGCCTTTATTTATAGTATTCTTAGACCGTCTGTGAAACTGTGACACCAGTTCTGGGTAGTTGTGACTCAAGCAGTTGTATTGGATTCATGTTCAGCTAGCTTATTGCTTTTTCTTCCGCTTATGTTAAATTTTGCTGTTTAAATAATATTATTTCGCAATTGTTATTGAATATAAAATGGGTAAAGAGGTAAGTTGTTCACATAATTGGCTTGCCTAGTTTATTTATATATATATATATATATATATATATATATATATATATATATATATATATATATATATATATATATATATATATATATATATATATATACACTAAAGTAAGAAAGTTACCATATATAATTGACAATATGATTAAGTCAAGTGACAAGCTAATAAATGTCAATAGTATATGGTAACTTTATTTTATATATATATACACGGAATTTTAGTTAAAAGATATATATACGGAATTTTAGTTAAAAGATAATTTTGAATTTATAGATAAAGTTCTAAAAATTCGAATTTAAATTAAAAATAAAATTTATCTTTTTTTATCAAGTTACCATGCTTAATTCGGTTAATAATCACATGCAATCATGTTAGGAACTTTTGTTATTTTTTCTAATTATTTAAGTACTTTTTCGCCTCTAGCAAAATAAAAAAAAACTACTCCATATAACTATAAAATTCTTTCACATTTAAAATCCTATAAGTATAGTTCTTTGAAACACTGTAGCTAGATTTGAATAAAATGATTTTTTTAAATAAATATAATATATAGGGTACACTTCTATGTTTATCTAAATAACAAAAATGATTTTACAAAACCTAATAAAAATTTACTTACATATGTCATGACCCAAAATCCACCAAGGATCGTGGTGTCGCCGGACACCTCTGTCAGGCCAGCCAACTAACTCATCAATTAATTCTTCTTTTAATACTTTTGAAAATCTAAATTTTTTTTTCCTTCCATTTTTATAAATAAAAGTTCACATCTTGAATTCAAATTTAATAATAATAATGATTAGAACAAATCCGTTGACAACAATCCCAGAAATCCGGTGTCACAAGTACATGAGCAACTACTGATAAGAGAAATAAAATACAACATCCGCTCGGAATACAGTGGGCGGAAAGTAAATACAGTACATTGGAAGGAACTACTCTAGCTGCGGTCGCCTCAATGATGCAGCTCACCTAGCCCCAGCGTCATCTATGCTGCTACACCCAATAGGCTGCTAGAGGTGTATATATACCTGTGCAATAAAAATACACAGAAGTGTAGTATGAATACGTAATCAACGTGTACTCAGTGAGTATCCCGTCTAATCCCGAAGGGGTAGAGACGAGATGGTCAACTCTGACACACTCTGATGGTCCAATGATCATTCATCCTCAATACACATATTAAACCGTAGATTTATTCTTTATAGACATGATTCTAATCCAAATAGGGGAAACAAATGAACACGTAGTTCTTTCATAGGAAAAGAATTCCCGAATTTCTCTTTAAAACATAATCCAAATATATTCAAGCCACAAAAGGGCAATAATAACTTAATTAAGTTCAGGCAGCAATACAGGCATGCGCAAATCATACCAAGGCGACGACCCGATCCAACAGAAATAAATGTGCACTTGCCAAGAGTCGACGGCGCGCCTGTAGATGCATCTATTAATCTGCCGAAGAGTTCGGCCCAGTCCAAAATAAACACACATAGACAGACAATCAGTCAAGAATTCAACGTGGAGCAATTATCTAAGAACGACCAATTTTCTTTATTAATAAGTTCAGGAAATGATGTCTAATCTCTTTTTAAATTTGTTTACTAATTAAGGATGATTTAAACAATTCAAGTCATCGATGGGTTCATAATTAATTCAAGTATAACATGCTGATGGGTCCTAACTACCCGGACAATAGCATAATAGCAGCTACGCACGGACTCTCGTCACCTCGTGCGTACGTAGCCCCCACAAATAGAAGCACATAATCATTCATTTCACCTATGTGGTAAATTCCCCCTCACAAGATTAGAAAGAAGATTCACCTTGTTCCGAAGACTCGCAACCGGCATTCTACATCCTTCCGAAGGCTTGAACCAATGCACAACGCCCCGAAACTAGCCAAATGATCATACAAATCCATTAATATATGCTCAACTATACCTGACAACTCAATTTACAACAATTCCTAACCCCGAACGAAAAGTTGAATAAAATGCCCTCGGGCCCACGTGCCCGGAATCCAAAATTTCTCGAAGATAAAGATTACCCATAACCTTGGGAACTCAAATATAAAATTTTCTCCTAATTCCATGCTCAAAATCGTGGCTAAAATCTAAGATTTATAATTTTCTAGGTTTTCAATCAAAACCCTAATATTTACTCTAATTTCCATACTTAAATCCATATGTAATTGATGTATTTAACTCAAAAGTAATGGGGATAACTTACCTTAACATAGATGACGAAACCCGTCTTTGAAGCTCTCCAAAAATCGCCCCATGAAGTGAGAAATGAGCAAAAAATGACATTGAGCCCGAATAAATGAAGGCCACTGTATTCAGTGGTTTCCGCATATGCGGAAATATAATCGCCTATGTGGTTCCACTTTTGCGGATTTCCAGGCCGCTTCTGCGGTCTCTCAAATCACCCGACCAACCGCTTCTGCGGAATAAAGTCCGCTTCTGCGGTTCCTGGCCCAAACGTGCGCTTCCGCTTCTACGCTCATTCCTTCCGCAGGTGCGGTTCCGCATTTGCGGCTCCTGACCGCATCTACAGTCCCAGCTTCCTCACCAATATCCGCATCTGCGGTCTCCCTTCTCGCTTTTGCGGGGCCGCTTCTGCGGTGCCATTTCCGCAGAAGCGAAAATACCAGCAACCAGCAACACCAGCCTTCCTAAAATTTCATTTTTGATCCGTTAACCACCCGGAATCCACCCGAGGCCCCCCGGGCCCCAACCAAACATACCAACCAATCCCAAAACACATTACGGATTTGCTCGAGGCCTCAAATCATAACAAACAATGCCAAAATCATGAATTACACCACGATTCAAACTTTATGAACTTTGAACTTTCCAACTTCTACTACCGATGGCGAAACCTATCAAATCACGTCCGATTGACTTCAAATTTTGCACACAAGTCATATTTGACATTACGAACCTATTCCAAATTCTGGAATAGGATTCCGACCCTGATATTAAAAAGTCAACTCTCGGGTCAAACTCTTCAAACCTTCAAATTTCTATCTTCAGCCAAATGGCTTCAAAATGGTCTACGGACCTCCGAATTCACTTTCGATCGCGCCCCCAACTCTAGAATGACTATACGAAGCTATTCACAGTCTCGGAATCCCAAACGGACATCGATATCACTGAAATGCACTCCAAGCCAAACTTATAAAATTTCTTCTAATATGCTAACTTGCACAATAGATGCCAAAACGCTCCCGGATTATCCAAAACCCGCACCGGGCATGCGTCTAAGTCCAAAATCATCATACGAACCTGTTGGAACCTTCAGATCCCGATTTCGAGGTCGTTTACTCAAAATTCAAATCCTAGTTCATTCTTTCAACTTTAAGCTTCCGAAAATGAGAATTCTCTTCCCAAATCAACTCTGGACTTCTCGAAATTCAATTCCGACCACGCGTACTAGTCATAATACCTGAAATGAAGTTGCTTATGGCCTCCGACTGCTGAACGAAACGCTAGTACTCAAAACGACTGGTCGGGTCGTTACAACATATATAATAAAGTTAACATACATGCTGGAGAAAGAAACATCACAAAATAAATCAATATTAAATTATTATTTTTTTCTTCTTGAAGAATATTTGTTTAAAAAGTTAATTTGCATAAATAGACATCAAACAAATAACAAAACTTTGGTTATACAATTGCTATCATTAATTTCAATTTAGCACATTCAAGGAATTGAAGGATATATACTGAAACCCCTTCATTTAGCTGTAGTCAAGCCAATATTGCAAGGGTATAATATTTTTTCCGTTGAGAATAATAATTTTGAATCATTAGATTATGTGAAAGGTTTATTTTTTCAAACTCAACAAAAGATAATTGGTTTCTAATTGATAGTTTCTATATCGACTTTTAAGTGTAACTAAGAGTATATATAAAGAAAAAATTGGTATGAGGTGAAATATTCTTTTTTAAAATATAAACAAATTATTTTGAAAAAACTCTTTATTTTTTTTAATTTAAAGGTAATAAAAAGATAAGATATATTTGAACATTAGTAGAAAGTTTTAAAATTATTATAATAGAAGTTAAATCATGGATAAATTCAAAAAACTAAAATCTTATGGAATATTTACATAATATCCATCTATATTTATTGTTTACTTTTTATAGCTAATATAAATAGATGATATACCGACAATATACGATTATACACATATTATATATGGATTATATATAAATTACACATCATTCAATTTTTTAATTTAAGTGGTCAGGTGAGCACCTATTTAGGCTGATTAGATAAAGCTAAAAGAAAAATATGAATTAATTTCAACCAAACACTAAAAATATAAATAAAGTTCATATGTAAATAATTTTTAATAAAACTCATCCCTTTGTAGCGAAATAAATTATTTTTTTGTCACAAAAGAAATAATGACATAAAAAATAAGATAAAAGAAAATAAATATTGAAAAAAATGTTAGAAAGATCTAAAAACGAGAAATAAAGGATGACAACAAATTTCTTCTTATATTTCATCTTTGTTGAGTATAAAAATTTTGAAAATTAATCTCATCGATTTCAAATATTTTTTTTCAACTCAAATACATAGATTATAATTTAAGGATATCTTAGAATATTTTTTTTTAATTTACATTATGTGTCGTTTTTAAAATCACTATTACTAACAAACTGATATGATATTCGAATCTGATTTGGAATGCAATTTGAGTAGTTTGCATTGAGGTTAAGCCAAGTATGGTGTCAAAAATAAACTACTTGATAATTTTAAGATAATATATGCAATGTTTTATAATAATAATCAACTAATTTAACATTTAATGATTCAAAGATTATTTTTGTATATATAGGGTACTAAAATTTCAAATTTCGTGGCTAGAGATACCGATCAACTTAAAGTGCAGTCATAGTGAAATAAATCCTGCCAATGAATCATTTAAATTTTTAGATAGCCGAATAAAGTAAATTTTAAATTAAAGATAATATCTTCACTTGCATCATTATAAAGATAATCGTTATTATATTATATATAAAGATTTAGAAATTGAAATTTCAAAAGAGACATATTTTTTGAGAGATAAAATCACACCAAATAAGAGTTCAAGTCTGTAACGACCCAACTGGTCGTTTTGAGCAATTGCATCCGGTTTGACAGTTTCAAGTCACAAGCAGCTTCATATTATGTGTATCGACTTACGTGCGCAGTCCGGGCGTGAAACTAAAAAGCTTTTATGTGAAAATATGAAAAATATAGTAATTTCTAGAGTTAAAATTTAGTTTTTAGTTGACTTTGATCAATATTTTTGGTAAACAGACCCGGATCTGTATTCTAATGATCCTGGGAGGTCCGCGTTAAACTATATAACTTGGACGTATGCCCGGAATTGAATTTCGAAGTCCCTAGCCTTACAAAATAATTTTTGAAGAAAATTGTTGTGCTGGTTTTTAAAGGAAATAAAGAAATGAATTAATATTTGAACTCGTCGGTATCGAGCCGTATTTTGGTTCCGGAGCCCGATACAAGTTTGTTATGATATTTAAGTCCTATCTTAAAATTTGGTGAGAACCGGAATTGATTTGACGAGATTTGGATGTCCGGTTGAAAAATTAGAAAATTTGAGTGTCCTTGAGAAAATCATGAGTTTTGAGGTTAAATTCATAGTTTTTGATGTTATTTTCATGATTTGATCGCACAAGCAAATCCGTATGATGTTCTTAGACTTGCGTGCATGTTTGGTTTGGAGCCCCGAGGGCTTGGGTGAGATTCAGATGGGTTTAGGCTATGTTGCGCTTGTTTTTGGATGTTTCATCGTCGTTTCTTCAAGAAAAAATAATACCACATTATGGAAATGGGATCCAAATTTAGTTTTGTTTGAAACATTATATCTGTATCGAAATTACGGAGCCATAGGAAAAAGAATTGTCACAACCCAAAGCCCGCTCCGATCGTGATGGTGCCTCTCGTGAAGACAAGGCCAGCCAACAAACCCATATCGCCTTTTCAAAAATAATTAAACATTAATAAATAGTTTAAATATGATTTAATGATATAATTAACGGAAGCACAACCCGACATAGCCTAAACTGGGGTGTCACAAGTCACGAGCATCTATTAGAGTGTAAATCCAACTATAAGGTCTAAAATATACAAAATCGGAACAATGAACAAAGAGAGAAAGCCGGTGCTGCGAACGCTGGCGGTCACCTCGTTAACTCCTATAACTCTGCCTCTGATCAACCAAAACCCGCTACTGGGTGAATAAATACCTGCATCTGCACACGAGGTACAGGGAGTAAAGTGAGTACTCCAACGCAGTGAGTAATAAAGGTAAATAACAACTGAGCAGTAAGAAATCACGTAAAGCAACCAACATGCTGTATAGAAGTAGTGTACAATCCTTTGAGAAAATAGTGAAGCTGTGAAATCTTTAGAAATATCTTGGCTAAGTTTAAACCTCTTTTGAAAATGATCTTTTCAACAGTTACGAAATGATTTCAAACAGTTAGTGACGATAAATACAGAAAATTCGCCCCTCAGGCACAAATACCGCATAACAGGTAAAATGACAAGCAAATATAAAAGATGAACACATGAAAGTTTGCCCCTTTGGCAATATCTCAGAACAGTACCAACCCCTCGTACTACTTCACAATCACTCGTATCAGCCCCTCGGGCTACCTCACCATAACTCATATCAACCCATCGGGCTCACTTTCATGATAGTATCAATCCCTCATAATAATGGGTACTCGCGCTCACTGTGGGTGTGCAGACTCCGGAGAGGCCCCTTACGGCCCAAGCGCTATATCAAGCCACCTCGTGGCATCATCACTCGGCACTCGGCACTCGGCCTCACATCACTCGGCACTCGGCCTCCAATCACTCGGCACTCGACCTCACATCACTCAAGCCACCTCGTGGCATATAAATGTATCTCAGGCCCTCGTCCTCATATCACTCAGCATATCCTCACATATGGCCCTCGGCCTCACTCAGTCCGAAAATCATCACAAGCCTCTCGGGCATTTATAAAACAGTAGTCCTCAACCCAAATCATCATTTACAAATATCATTTAAGTTTGAAATCTGATTAAAATTGGTTGTTCTTGTAAAACAATAGAAATCAACAGGATTGAGTTCAAGTAATGAGTCAAAACAGTGAGGAAATAGTGATAAAAATCCCCAAAGGGTTCAAATAATTGGCACGAAGCCCAAATATGGCAATCATCCCAAATCATAATAATAACAAATAAGTTTCCAGTCGAATACGCGGTAAAATCATCAATCGGGACGGACCAAGTCACAATCCCCAGTAGTAAAAGATCCTGCGCTCTTCATCTAGCGGTGTCTCACCTCAATATAGCACTATGATGTGCAATCCGGGGTTTCAAACCCTCAAGATATCATTTACAATCATTGCTCACCTCAAGCCGGCCAAAACTCTAGCCCGCTATGCCCTTGCCTCTCAAATCGGCTTCCTCGCGCGTCGAATCTGACCAAAACGACAACAAATACGTCACAATAGGCTAAGGGAGCAAAATCCATTCGAAAATAATCGAAAAACATCAAAAATCCCAAAATTTGCAAAACCCGAGCCCCAGGCCCACTTCTCGAAACACATAAATTTTCACATTGACGGATTTATTATCTCTCCACGAGTCCATACATATTAAAATCACAAGAATCAGAGTTCAATTGACCCCTCAAATCCCTATTATTAACTCTCTTTTAAGTTCAAGCCCTAACCTCAATTTTAAATCCTTGATTTCTTAGTTTTTCAGTCTTAATTCATGTAATAACACCTTAGGGTTGTGTTTTTGGTTCAAAAATCCTTACCTTAACGAAGTACCTTGATTTCCCTCTTCAGAATCATCCAAAAAGCTCCAAGGTCGAAGGTAAAAATGGTGAAATAACCCAAAGTTGCGTAATAAAATATCAAATAAGGTCTGCCCAGACCTTTCCGCATTTGCGGTCGCAAAATCCGCTTCTGCGGTTCATCCATCAACTTTTGCAAAAATTCACTAAAGGCTCCAAACCGCTTATGCGGTCTCCTAACCGCATCTGTGGCTCCGCAGGTGCGGGCCACCTACCGTATCTGCGAAATTCCTTAAGTCCAACCTGACTGCATTTGCGGTCCAATAGCCGCATCTGCGGCTACGCAGGTACGGTTCCCTACCCGCATCTGCGGCCCCAGGCCCCAGCATTTCCCTTGCCTTCTGCTTCTGCAACTTCCACCCCGCATCTGCGACACCGCACCTGCAGTCCCCAAGCCACAGGTGCAAAAATACTAGCAACAACAAAACCTGAAATTGCCCAAGTCAAATTTTTTTCCTATTAGCCATCCGAAATCACCCCGAGGCCCCTGGGGCCTCAACCAACAGCACCTACACCTCCTAAAACCTCATTCAAACTTGTTCCAATCATCAGAACACTTCAAACAACACCAAAACCATCAAATTCAAGCCTAAGTTCTTTCAAAACTTCCGAAAGACGCATTCGATCAAAAACCCAACCAAATCACCTCCGAATAACCTAAAATTCTGCACACACATCCCAAATCACATAACGAAGCTACAGCAACTTTCGGAATTCCATTCCAACCCTCAAATCAAAATCTTACCTATCAACCGGAAATTGCCAAAATGCTAACTTCGCCAATTCAAGCCTAATTCAACACCGGACTTCCAAAATCACTTCCGATCACAGTCCTAAGTCACAAATCATCCCCCGAAGCTAACCGAATCATCGAAATTCATATCCGATCCCTCTAACACATAAGTCAATATTTGGTTGACTTTTTCAAACTAAGCCTTTCTTAAAGAGACTAAGTGTCTCATTTCCTACTAAAATCACTCCAAACCAACTTGATCAACCATTCATGAAGCCACTTCCCTCTTGGCTAATACCACAACAGATTCCTGAGCTGAACCTCGATATTATCCTTCCAACAAGCTGAAATCCAATCTGTTCGTATTCATTAATGATCCCAACGATCACCTCGAATCCAACACACCGCTCTGGTGACATGACACATCAATACAGACATAAGCCACAACTTGCATAATACACGCACCAATAAGAAACTGTCCGAACATACTCAAATCATGAAAATGACTCAAATGAAAGAGTTGTTCCTCAAACTCACCAGTACCGCCACAACACAAAGCTGAAACCCGTCTTTCATCATAGAAATATAACACATGAATCAAACCCGCAAGGTCATATCTCCACATAGCTTTGCTGCAATGCGCGATCCCATCAAACATTGCTCCACATGAAACACCTCAAGTCACTATGCTCGAAAGTAACAACCACGCACAATTTGATATCTGGAACCAAAGAAAATCATTACACCATGGTGAAACAAATAACATATACCACACAAACCCAATAGGACATGATCGATATGTCATTCACCGAGCAACACCCATTTACTTTTTCTGCTCGACTTTCACTATGAGACCCCAAATGAACCACACCATATGTGGCCATAACCAACAAATCACAACACCTCACAACACAGAAAGGCAACTCTTTGATCTCACCAGATTACTAATAAGCTCAATAACAGTCGAATCAACACATCCCTCAACAATACAATTCGGGGCCAACCAAGCCGACTCAAGCTAGAACACGCATCCACATTGGCCTGCCAACAAACTCTTTATTATGGAAATCCTGAAGTTGTTCCTTCCACTACTATAACTCCTGCTGGAGACATATGATACGATGCCCGACACCAAAATAATACTGAAATCCACAACCTCACCCGACGACATGCCCGGCCACACAAAATATATCCGAAAAGTCCCTCAACGTCGGAATTGATTCAATGGTAGAAACCTCTATAATGACATCCATCATGGAGTCCCAATTAAGAAAATTAATCCTTCCCAGCCGTCCGCTAGGTCTTCAAAATATAAACCACTCTACTAGCATATGATCCGACGCACCTCGCCACTCAACCCGTGATATTTCCGGCATGGCCCATAGCGCAATAGTCCAAAATAACACAATACGGAGATAATCAATCTGAACCCGATATCACTTCCAAACCTAGCATAAGCAACAAAAGATTTCTCGAGTCCCCAAACCCCTGATAGTCACTATACAGTGCCAATACACATGATCTACAACCACATCATAGCCTGAATATGAGAAATTCCGTCTCCACATCCACACGGTACATGAATCACCATATCCGATCCCAATTCCGCCGTCGGAATACATGCCACACCTCCAATACCCAGTCATTTCATGAGAGATACTCAAAAATTCTTCTATGCCACCAAGCAAACTCGAATATCAGTAGTCGATCCAGCCTGAGAGTGCCGCAATACTACCAAAGTGTCGTCCACTTAATCAAGTTACCCATTTTCTGAACATATACTATCATCAAATCACTTCTAATTAGAAATATCATTCCCTTAACCATCAGAGGCTACCCGCTGCCTAGGAGTGTTATGAACTTTCTTTCAGAACTGAACGGTAACTCTACACACGCAAATCTCGATCCTCCACTACATACAGCATATACCATACCATCCTCCTATAACGTGAGAACTTCATCTCCCTTCCGAGCCACAGAAACCTACGTACTCAACTAATCAAAAACTTTCCATTGGTCCCATCTAAAAGAAAAGTCACTACACATCCCATGCTCCGCATGCCCATAGAAAATATGCATTTCCAAACCGCGGTAAAAACCATCAAGAACTCTCCGAATTCCCTTTGCACAAATCAGACCTGCCAGGACTGAATCCTTCTAACTCGATGTAACGACCCGGTTAGTCGTTCTAAAATTTGTAGCCCCTTTTCTCTCATTTCTATTTTTTATGTGTTGTTCAGCTGTGTTGAGTTGTATCAAGTTGGTAGGTTTGGGTTTGGAGTAGTTTTGGAGTGAAATGATCACTTAGTCTATTAGTTAGAAGGCTAAGTTAGAAAAAAGTCAATCGGAAGTTGACTAATGAGTAAACGAATTCGGATTTGGATTTTTATGATTTAGTTAGCTTCGTTTGGTGATTTTAGACTTAGGAGTGTGTCCAGAATATAATTTGGAGGTCTGTGGCAGAATTAGGCTTGAATTCGAGGTTGATTGGGTGTTTTGGGTGTTCCAGAGGTTTGACTAAGTTCGGGTAGTGATATATGATTTTTTGGAATTATTGGTTGAGGTCCCGAGTGCCTCGGGTGAGTTTTGGATAGGTTTGGGTTGTGTTGTGCTTGTTTTTCTTATGTTTCGACGTCGTTTCTTCAAGTATAAATGATATCATATTGAACAAATGAGCTTTGGTTTTGTTTTTGATTGAAACATTAGATCCGTATCGTAATTACAGACCCGTAGCAAAAAGAATCATCGAATTTGGATATCGTATGAGGATTTTATGGTCATTTTACTAAAAATTAGGTTACCAGATTTTTCAGAATAATTACGAAATTGCCACTAGCAGCGTATTTAAAAATCTGCACTATTTGTAAATATTAAAACTTACATATCTCCTTCATTATAAGGTCAAATTGAGTTATTCAAAAGCCTAACTTGACTAGAATTTCACAAGGAATATATTGGAGGCATAAATTATGAGTTTCGGGATTTTTTGTCATGAGAAACAAGGCAGAATAGCTGGAAGAAAAATACATAAAAGTAGGGTTTGTTCATTCGGTCATATTTTGAGTTGGGGAGTTCGGATTTGGGAGATTTTGGAGGCGATATTCATCATACGGATTGGGGTAAGTTTTATCTACTCGTTTTGATTGTATTTTATGAATACATATTTATTTTTGGGATTTGATTGATGATTTCAAAGTGAAATTGAGTGAGTTAGGGTTTGAGTTTTGGAGAGTTTTAGGTAGGGATTTGAGGGATCAAACGGAGTCCGATTTTGACAAATTTTATATGGTTAGAATTGGATGATGGCGAGGATTATTATTCTGCTATTTTTTACTGATTCCGAGATATGGGCCCGGGGGCCGAGTTTTGGCCGATTTCTGATTTTTGGTATATTTTATAGTTTTTATTGTGGAATTCGATTCTTTAGCACATGTTGATGGCATTAATCTGATTATAGTTAGATTTAGAGCTTTTGGAGATCGAGTCCAGAGACGAGGGCATCCCGGAGTAGGATTTTACGCTGTTGAGGTAAGTAGCAGTTTTAACTCTGGCTTTGAGGGTATAAACCCGGAGAAATTGATATCATGTGATTATTTGGTGGTGATACCCACGCTAGGTGACGGTCGTGTAGGTGTGCACCATGAGGGATTGAGGCTTGGTCTGTCCCGTGAGGCTCAATGGCTATTATCTGTAGTTATGTGTTTACTTGTTGTTGAACTTGTTTGCCTTCATGTTAGAGATAATGTTTAGGCTTTATTCATGCTCACATTATTTTTACTCAGTCATAGAAATTATTGTACATGTTTACCTCGGTCTCTATAATTTACTAATATGTTGTGATACTTGATGTGGGTTGTGTCCCCTTATTTGTTGATGATAGTGAGGCTAGTGAGGTATATGATTGAGTAAGACCGAGGGCCTGGTTGTGAGGATATTAATACCATAGCGCGTGAGTTGTCCGCGTAGCATGTGAGTTGACCGTGCGGGTCCAGGTATTTATACCATAGCGCGTGAGTTGTCCGCGTAGCACGTGAGTTGACCGTGCGGATCCAGGTATTGATATGATGCCTTGGTTGTGAGGATATTAATACCATAACGCGTGAGTTGTCCGCGTAGCATGTGAGTTGACCGCACGGGTCCAGGTATTTATGCCATAGCGCGTGAGTTGTCCGCGTAGCACGTGAGTTGACCGTGCGGATCCAGGTATTGATATGATGGCACGTGAGTTGTCCGTGCTTAGCGCTTGGGCTTTGGGAGCCCCTCCGGACTCTGTACACACCCCCAGTGAGCGCAGGGTGTTGAGCGTTGAGTGTTGAGTGTGGAGTTCTGAGTGCGAGTGCTGAGTGATGGAGTGATATTGTTGTGAGGTTGCATTTACTTTTGTTATTGCTGCATTTATCAGTTAAATTTCTTTGTGGCATTTACTGAGTTATGGAATTTACTTGTTTATTCCTGTTATTTTTAAAATTGTAAAAAATAAATAATTGAACTGTTTTGCTTAGCTCGTCACTACTACTCAGTTCCTTAGTTATTTCTATTACTACTGAGGTGGTTGTACTCATACTACACCCTGCACTTTATGTGCAGATCCAGGTGAGTTAGAGCGCGCCGATCGTTGAGTTTTGCCGGCTATCTGTGGAGATTGCAAGGTAGCTGCTAGTGTCCGCAGGACCTTGTAACTCCTTTTATCATTTCTTCTTTGGAAAGTGAGACAGTTTATATATCTCAGTTCATAGTTTTAGACGCTCATGACTTAGTGACACCCTGATGTTTGGGACTCATTTTCGTATTTTATATTATTTATATTTAGAGTTGGTTTAGTTTATTAGGAATTAAATTATTGAAAATATTTTATTAAATTCTTATAATCAAATTAGTAGTAATATTTTGGGAATAGGCTTGCCTTGTAACATGATAGGCGCCATCACGACCAATGTTAGATTTTAGGTCGTGACACTCGACCAAGCTAAGCAAGCCATCAAAACCCAAGAGATTTACTGCAAAATACTTGTAAGGGCTCATTACCTCGAACACGCACAAGGAGTTAATCATATCCTTACCATACTGATTCAGTCTACTATCAAGCTTTTCCATCTATCTAATTTCCCTTCTGATTCATTTTCAACTTGATATTCCCTTTTGCTGTAGCACCACAATTCCTCAAACCAGGCTCACTACACGAGACCCAAGCACAAGACCACACTGTCTAAGACCCATAAGCCACTGAATACTCTCTCAAATATCCCCAGAAACACCACATTCCAGAATACTTTACTCTGAAGAACTTCCTGCGAATCTAAATTTGTTACCTTTACTTTCCTAATACTGATACATAGAATCCCATAATTAACATAAAAATACCACAAGTCTTGACCTCTTCCAATGAAAACACAATCTCTAACCACATACACAACCTTAAGATACCCGATTGTTCCCTGTAGAATCTTGAACACATTATAACCATTCTCAAAAGTCAATCACTCTTATTCAAACTACAACTTACCTGACCTAACGCACAGAACCACCCGTGCCTTATTGGCATTCCGATACCGCAAAATAAGATCCTCATCCCAATACAACCAAGCAACTTTCTACTCTATACGCCGAGCATTCTTTACCAACAACACTCTAGAAATTCCGTGATTCTCATACCCTATGAAGCATAATATAACCTTTGTCAAATTTTTCCTTTACTCTAGCCATAGCTAATTCACTCGCATGCCCCAAACTGGAACCAACATAGCACCTAACCGTGCAATCAACTACTCATAGCAGACTCCCCCACTTGGCTCGAAGCCATAGATCAAGATATGCTCAATAACTCATAACACTTTTACTCTATTGATGCCATAATACCATAGTGAGGTTAAACTCAAATCATTTATAAGTCTGTGAAAACTAAGATCATCTAGTACTGTAAATCTTCTACAAATCTCGCATTCATCCCTGCAACAATTAAGCCCACTCTCTTAAGCGACTCGAAATTTCAAGTTTCAACACGTACCCTTCAATTACACATGAGATCTTCTAACATACATATAAGGATCACACCACTTCAGCACACTCCGTGGGAGATAACCCACCTGCTTCGCCTCAATATAACATTTTCGTATACCTTTCACCGTCATACACATTACACAGCCACTTAGTCTTCCTGAGTCTAAACTCATACCGCAACATAAAATTTACTTTACTCCCAACTATAAGACACAAAAAGATTCTTCATGCGCCCATAACTCGGAGCTGAATCATATACTTAATAGTTCATCTATCATCCCGCATACCTTACTCGTCACTTCCAAGTTACATAGATACATCTCGCAGTACTAACATACTCATCACGTAGCTAACCAGCTGTCACTCCCACTAATAGGGACAATACCGAACATATAAGTTCAAAACATTTGCTCACACAATCAGCACCACGGTGCTCAAGACATAGGCAAAGATTCGGCCTCAAGTCCTCCAGACTGGCCCAACATCAAACTCACAGAGATCATATCTCGCCCCTTGATCGGGGAATCACAAGCCATCAAGGCACATCTGATACTGAGCGCTCATACGCGTATACGAACGCGTGGAAGGAATTTCAAAAGTTACATTTCAAGCTGAATCAAGGACGCACGATAAGAATTCCAAGAATGTAAAGTTTTAATAAAGGTTCTGCAGCCTCTCGAGGATAAATACAGACGTCTCCGTACCGATCCACGAGACTCTACTAAAATTGCTCATGACTCGTGAGACCTATGTAACCTAGGCTCTAATACCAACTTGTCACGACCCAAACCCTGCTCCGGTCGTGATGCCGCCTCTCGTGAAGACAAGTCCAACCAATAAAACCATATCGCATTTTCAAAAATAGGTAAACATTAATAAACAGTTTAAATATTATTTAATGATATAATTAACGAAAGCACAATCCGGCACAGCCCAAACCGGGGTGTCATAAGTCACGAGTGTATATTAGAGTGTAAATCCAACTACAAGGTCTAAAATATACAAAACTAGAATAATGAACAAAGAGAGAAAGGCGATGTTGCGAACGCTGGCTGTCAACTTGTTAACTCCTATAACTCTGCCTCTGATCAGCCAAAACTCGCTACCGAGTGAATAAATACCTGCATCTGTACAACTCAGTGAGTAATAAAGGTAAATAACAACTGAGCAGTAAGAAATCACGTAAAGCAACCAACATGCTGTATAGAAGTAGTGTACAATCCTTTGAGAAAACAGTGAAGCTGTGAAATCTTTAGAAATATCTTGGCTCAATTTAAACCTCTTTTCAATAGTTACAAAATGATTTCAAACAGTTAGTGACGATAAACACAGAAAATCCGCCCCTCGGGCACAAATACCGCAAAACAGGTAAAATGACAAGCAAATATGAAAGATGAACACATGAAAGTTAGCCTTTCGGGCAATATCTCAGAACAGTACCAGCCCATCGGGCTACCTCACAATTACTCGTATCAGCCCCTCGAGCTACCTCACCATCACTCATATCAGCCCCTTGGGCTCGCTCTCATAATAGTATCAATCCCTCATAACAATGGGTACCTACGCTCACTGTGGGTGTGCAGACTCCGAAGGGGCCCCTTGTCACGCCCCAAACTCGAAAGACATGACCGGCGCTCGACCGGGTAGCCCCAATCAAGCGGACCTGGGTGCCTTTCCTAACCCACGTGTTACCCCTATATTTTTTCATTACTTATTAACCAAAGATTAACCATTTCATAATTGAAATCACTCTTTTTCGAAACATACACAACATGCTTAATTTCTTTAACAAGTTTACAACTTACAATGCCCGACCTATAATTACATAAGTCCATAACCCATATTTACTGTCTACGGAGCCTCTAAGATATGACAGGATAAAAAAAAATACTTACCGGTAACAAGGCTCCGGCTATACCTTGCACAAAAACCAAAATAAGACTCCGAAAATAGAAGTGGCATGAGCCACGCAGGGCCCCGAGAGGAAAGGGGCTCACCAAACGGCTAGTGGAAGATGAAGGAGTGTTACTGCCGATGAACTGAAGTACCTGCTACGAATCCACCTACAATCATAACATGAATGTAGCGCCCCCGACAAAAGGGACGTCAGTACACTAGAATTGTACTGGTATGTATGAACAAGCTTTGTCCCAAGTAAACTCAAG
>MU722304.1:120690-153771 GCA_026770625.1 Nicotiana glauca
ATTTACGATTTCCCTTTTTATCCTTCGTTTCTCGACTAATACCACATAACACATAATCAAAACCAATCAAACACCCAACAACCCAATCACAAAAATTTCACAACAATCCATATAGCTATCACATACCAAACAATTTGTACACCGAACAAGGCGATTTCACAAAGATCAAAGTTAGCCATACATACCTGGAGTCGAATTTCCTTTCTTTTTCTTTTATCTCATACTTCCAATTCACCCAATAATCTAGCAGCGTCAATCTTGGTCACAAGTTACACATATATCTTAGAATCAAAATTCACAATTACTATCCGAGCTTATTTGGGTTATCGAGCACCGCCCCTTACTTCTACCCATTTCCATTTTACTAAATTTCAAGTATAAAGAACATGCATGAGTGTCTAACTTCCATTTTCAAGAGTTAATGCATGAAAATCTTTCTTTCCTTTAAAATCTGAAAATCAAGGAAAAAAAAGGGTTAGGGTTTTTACCTTTAGAATTTGGGGAAGAAGACACTTGCTTTAGAATTTTCCGGACCAAGCCATTAGAAGAACAATCTTTGAAGAGGATAGGTTTTTCCCTCAAGAATCTCTCCTCCCTCTCTCTTATTTTGCTCAGAAAATATGTAAAAATAAAGTGTTGGGGTGTTTTATTGAAGAATAGATCAGGTTAAAAAAATTAGAAAATCTGGGCCGAGTCGGGTCTGCGGTCGCACCTGCGATCGCAGAGTTAACATGCGGTCCGCATAATGGACCGCAGAATTGCTCCCAAAAAACTAAATGTTCTGACACAATCTGCGACAAGAATGCGGTCCGCATTCATGTTCTGCGGTCGCATAATGCGCCGCAGAACTGACCGCATTTTGACTTCAATTTTTGACAAATCTTCTGTTACACTCTGCGGTAGGAATGCGGTCCGCATAGCTGATCTGCGACCGCATTCTTGACCACAGAAATGACAATTTTCTGGAAAAATTTATTCTTTTGATTCTGCGGCTAGGAAGCCGAATCTGCGATTCCTGGCCCGGGCCATCTTGGGCTGCTTCTGCGATGGGATAACCGCATCTGCAGTCCCGCATCTACAGTCCAAGAACTACAGATGTGGTTTTGACAGAAGCAACGGTCCTTCAGCCTTCTCAAAATTTTCAAATTCGATCCGTTAACCATCCAGAATCCACCCGAGGCCCCCCGAGACCCCAACCAATCCTACCACCCAGTCCCAAAATACATTACGGACTTGCTTGAGGTCTCAAATCATATCAAACAACGCTAAAACCACGAATCGGCCTCCAATCCAAGCTTTATGAAATTTAGAATTTCAAACTTCTATTTTCGATGTTTAAACCTATCAAATCACGTCCGATTGACTTCAAATTTTTCACGCAAGTCATATTCGGCATTACAGACCTACTCCAACTTTTGGAATTGGATTCTGACCCTGATATCAAAAAGTCCACTTCCGGTCAAACTTCTCAAAAACCTTCAAATTTCTATCTTTAGCTAAATTGCTCCAAAATGACCTACGGACCTCCGAATTCGCTTCCGATCACTCTCCCAACTTCAGAATCACCATACGAAGCTATTCACAGACTCAGAATTCCAAACTAACATCGATAACACTAAAATGTACTTCAAGCCAAACTTATGATATTTCTTCTAAAATGATAACTTCCACAATAGGCGCCAAAATGCTCTCGGTTTATCCAAAACCCGAACCGCGCATACGCCCAAGTCCAAAATCATCAAACAAACTTGTTGGAACCTTCAGATCCTAATTTTGAGGTCGTTTACTCAAAAATCCAATCCAAGTTTTCAACTTTAAGCTTCTGAAATGAGAATTCTCTTCCCAAATCAACTCTAAACTTCCCGAAATTCAGTTCCGATCACACATATAAGTCATAACACCTGAAATGAAGCTGCTCATGGTCTCAAACTTCTGAACGGCGCACTAGGGCTTAAAATGACCGATCGGGTTATTACATCTTTCCTCTAATTCTTACATGTTACATTTACCTTTAATTGCCTTAATTGAAGTGATTGCCTTCCTTATTGTTTCGATACTTCTTGATTGTGAGTTCCTCTATGACTTTGTACAAATATATTACATGTCCAATTTTTGTGGTTATTGGTATAGCTATCACATTCTTATTATACCTTGTTGTATTGTTGAGGTTATCGTGCTTCTTGATTTTTCCGTGACCCTTATTATGTATTGTTGACTCCCTTGCCAGGACGTTATTATTTCTATTGTTGACTCCCTTGCCAGGATGTTATTGTTTCTATCGTTGATTCCCTTATCGGGGCGTTATTATTTCTATTGTTGACTCCCTTGTCGGGATGTTATCATTTCTATTGTTGATTCCCTTGTCGGGACGTTATTGTTTTTTTTGTTGACTCCTTTGCCGGGATTTATTGTTTATATTATTGATTCCCTTGTCGGGATGTTATTGTTTCTATTGATTGATTTTCTTATCGGGATCTTATTATTTCTACTGTTTGGGTGAGGAAGAGTGATAAAGAACGAAGGGTGATGCGTGCACATGTACATTTATTTGGACTATAGTGCGGGATACCAAGAGATCCCCAGCATATATATTGAGAATACTAAGAGATCCTCGGGATACCAAGAGATCCCAACACATATATTGAGGATACTAGGAGATCCTCGGGATACCAAGAGATCCCTATCACATACATTGAGAATACTAGGAGATCCTCCGGATACCAAGAGATCCCCAGCACACATATTAAGGATACTAAGAGATCCTCGGGATACTGAGAGATTCCCGAATGTTATCTCTGTATTGAGTTGTATTCCTTCTGTGATTATTTTGTCTCTACTATAGTCTTTGTTATTCTTATTATCCTGTATTACTTCATACTGGTAATATTTAATTATATTAAACAACTTCAACTTTTCTCGCTGATTTTTTTCTTCTAATTAGTCTAGAAATTATAATTTACTTTATATTATATAAATGAGACTTCTTAAACATCTTGAGTTCACTTGTACGGACATTATGTAATATATAGCATGTGAATTTTGTTGTTAAAAGTGAGATGGAAAAATATGCGAGCACAAGGTGCCATGTGTGTTGAAGGTTCGGAAGTTGAGATTATGATATGAGAAATCGAGGGTTGAGATGGTCGGGATTGTGTACTAGGCATGATATGACTGGTTGTGTTGGCATTGCCTTCTTTATTTGTAAACATTCTTACTTTTCTCTGTTCCTGTTATGTCAGTATTGATTTACTTGGCTATCGTTAGTTATTACCCGCGTTCTCCCTTTATTGTTCCCACTGTTTTTATTTTGATTTCTCTCCGCTATTGGCATTACCTTGTTATCTTTAACTCGATATTTTATTATCCCATCCTATTCATTTCATTTGAACAGTAGGTGTCTTGACTGTTCCTCATCACTACCCTACCGAGGTTAGTCTTGATACTTACTGGGCACCGTCGTGGTGTGCTCATACTATACTTTTGTACATTTTTTTGGTGTACAGATCCGGATATTGATCGATAGTAGCTGTGCGGATCGTCGTGGTGGAGACTTACGGTAACCTGTTGCTGCGTTCGCAGGCCTCAGAATCAACTTCGTTTGTATTTACGTTCCATTGATTCCTTCTCGTTCTAGAACAATATTGTATTTATTTTGTATAATTACTCTTAGAAAGGCTTGACTTGTACCATTAGTTTTGGGAATTGTGATTTATTGAGAGTTATTTAATTTGAAGTCAGTAAATGTTAATGTTATTTCAGTAAATGTTACGCTTATCTAGTTTAGAGACTAGGTGCAATCATGACTCATTCAGAGGAATTTTGGGTCATGACAAAGTCGTAGTATAAAAATCACGTTGTAATCAAAGATCGTTTATATCGTGTCAACCTTTGTGTTTTGCCATAAATATGAGTTATTATTTCACTTTGTGGCTATTTTTAGGTTCCAGTGACACCTATGAGAATAGTACAAAAATAAAATTATCACTACAAAAATTAAAAAAATATTAGTCTTTTTTCATGTAGTGTTTCTTAATTAATATCTGACGATTATCTATAATTATTTAGAAGGTTTAAATATTAAGGTTATTTACGTATAATTCAAATAACTGAGATATTTAACATGGTTAATGTCAAATATCAAAATGGAGTAAAACAAATTCACTAGCTAAAGAATTTTTTATATTTTTAGATAGCCAACTAAAATCAATTTTTATTAAGAATAATATTTTCAATTATATTATTATAAAAATAATTATTGTTAAAAATTAATATTTTAGAAACTGAAATTTTAAGAAAGAAATATTTTTAAGAGATATTAACACACCAAATAAGAGTACAAGTAGTAGTACAAGAGTTAAGTCTTATCCAAAGAGTCATTCATTGTCTCAACATTTGATTATTTTGCATAAATATGAGTTATTATTTTGCTTTCTGACTATTTTTAGGATCCAAGACACCAGCAAGAATGGTATAAAAAATGAAAATAGAAGAAATGATTAATTTTTTCATGTAGTTTTTCCAACGATTATTTATATTTACTGCGAAATTTAAATTTTAAGATTATTTACATACAATCCAAATAACTTAAATATTTGACATGATTAGTGCGCATCCACGTGGATATTAATACTAGTAAAGAAGTAAATCCAAGAAAAAGCTAAAGTGTGTATATATATAACATCCTTAAGTACACCATTTTGTATTGTTAATGTGGTTAAAAAATTCTAATCTCTTCAACTCATCCAAAGATGAGATGACATAATAATTAGTGGAGGAATAAGTTCACCTCTAACTTCAACATGGATTATAGTTGTTGCATATAGCTAAAATAGCTGGTAATATGTCCCATATTAAAAACACAAAGACCGTTAGTGAAATGTAGTTCGTCTTTTTTTTTACGCTTTAAAAATAAAGCTGCATTAGAAAAAATAGTTATTTGATTATTTTTTCTTAAATTTAGAATTCTAAATCAACTTAAATTATTGTTATTAAATATTTTCTTATATAAACAATGTAAAAGGTCCTAATATTTAGGACTTTAAAAAACTAAAATTTGGCACTTATATAGGTGTGCAAGTGTTTACATATTTAAGGAAGATTACTGACGAAACATTAAAATATCTATAAAAATTTTACAACTTGTATAAGTGTAACATGCAAAAACACACATTTTATAAATTTAGCGCATATAACCTAAACAAAAACGGACAAGCATATATTTTTTTTGTATTAATTAAAATCTCAAACTGTAATTGTCTATTTAAGAGTTGTCTACTTGTGATGACCCAAAAGGTCATCACTTGCTTTTAAATTGAATTCTGCATTTCGAAGCCTTAAAAATCTCTTTTAGCATCATCTCGATTTACGTGTGCAGTCCAAGCACGTAGCCGGAAAGCTTAAATTAGAAAATCTATGGAAAACGATAAATTTTGACTATAAAATAAATTAATATGACTTAGGTCAATATTTTAGGTAAACGAACTCGGACCCGTGATGTGACGGTCTCGAAGGGTCCATAGAAAAATATTGGGATTAGGCGTATGTCCAGAATCGAATTCCGAGGTCCCAAGCCCGAGAAATGAAATTTTTAAAGAAAATTATTTTTTAAAATTGTTTAAAGGATTTGGAAATGAATTTTGATCAGAACATGTTGGTATCGGGCCCGTATTTTAGTTTCGGCGCCCGGTACAGGTCTTATTATGGTTTAAGATAATTCTGTGAAGTTTGGTAAGAAACGGAATCCGTTTGACGTGATTCGGACATTAATTGCGAACTTTTTTTGAATTTTAAAGAAGTTTTGATAAATTTCATTAGTTTGAGGTTTAATTTGATGTTAGTGATGTTATTTGGGGATTTGATAGCACGGATAAGTTCATATGATGTTTTAGAGTTAGTACGTATGTTTGGTTTGGAGCCCCGAGAACTCGGGTGAGTTTCAGATGTGTTTCGGAAAGTTTTAAACTCTTAAAAAGTTATAGGTTTTTAGTTGCTGGTATTCTGATATTTTCTTCTTCGCGTTCGCGGGAGGTCCCTCACGAACGCGATGATTTATTTGTGCTGAAGGAAAATTCCTTCTATTGCGAATGCGAAGGCTTGTGGCCTAGTCAGGGGGAAGGGAAAAATTATACCTACGCGAACGCGACCACCTTGATGCGACTGCGAAGGCTCAAGGAGTTACTTCTCTGTGAACGCGATCCAGCTTCCGCGAACGCGATGACCAAATTCGCCCGGTTATTTTATGTTCCAAAAACAGAATTCTATACGAGATTTTCACCATTTTTCACAAACTTCTTCTTCTTCACACCTCTTTGGCGATTTTTGAAGTACTTCTTCACCATAACCTTTTGGGTAAGTAATCTTTGACTTGTTTCCTTCCATTTTTATCAACTCCCACTAGATTTCTAGGCTTAAAACATGGAATTAAGGGTAGAAAATTAGAGATTTGGGAAGAGTTAGGACTTTTTGTGTAACGAACCGACTGGTCATTTTGCATTTTAGAACTCCGTTACCTTAAATAAAACTTCCCGCACTTGCTTTAACTAATTTATGACTTGAGGGGACGGGTGGTTCGGAAGTTGGAAGAGTTTTGAGTAAGAATAAGTCCAATTGCTTCTTTAAGTTTCTCTAAAAAGGCCAAGTTTGACTTCGGTCAACTTTCTTAAGAAACGGATCCGGATTCATGGTTTGATGATCCCGGAGGGTCCCTGGGAAAATATGGGACTTGGGCGTATGCCCGAAATTAAATTATGAGGTCCCTAGCCCGAGTAATAAATTTTTATGTGAAATTGTTAAATTAAAGTTTTAAAGATTTAAATAAACTAAGAAATTATTATTTTCCTCAGGCTCGGATTTCGATTCCGAAACTTGGTAGAAGTCCGAAATATCAGTTAAGACTTACCCGTAAAATTTGGTGTCAATCCGAGTAGTTTAAGGGCATTTTGACCCGTTAGAAGAAAATTAAGAACTTAGAGTTTAATAGATTGATTTATTTGGTTTTAGGATGTGATTCCTAGATTTAATATTGCTTTGAGTGATCCGAGGGTTCGAGTAGGTCCACCTCGTGATTTCAGACTTGTCGGTATGTTCGGACGGGGCATGGGAGCCCCGAGCGTCAAACGAGCGAGGCTCGAGTGAAGTTGAAACTTGGAAAAGGACTGAAGTTTGCTACTTCTGTCATAACCGCATCTGCGGTTCTTGGACCGCAGAAGCAGTACCGCAGATGCGGCCTCATCATCGCAAAAGTGGAAGGGGCCAGGCCTAGGGGAAACCGCAAAAGCGGCCCAGAGACCGCAGAAGCGATCCCGCTTAAGCGGACCCTAGACCACAGAAGAGGTCCACCTTCCCCAGGCCCAGTACCGCAGAAGCGGTTGGGCTTCCGCAGAAGTGGACTCGCAGAAGCAAGAACCTGACTGCAGAAGCAGTCCACGTTTCCTTGTTCGTTTCCGCAAAAGTGGCCCTTTACCGCAGAAGCGAAAATAGCTGAGTAGAAGGGTTCATTTAATTCGAACCCAAAGCCATTTTTATCACTTCTCATTCCACACTTGGGCGATTTTGGTGGTTCAAAAGAGAGGGTTTCAACATATTATTGCAAGGTAAGCAATCTTCCTCCATTATGAGTTAAATTACATGAACATTAGGTAGATTAAACATTAAAATTTGGTGAAAAATCAAGGGTTAGAGCTAAACCTAGGGTTTTAGAAAAATTAAGATTTAAGCATGGAATTTGTTAAGTAATTAACTATAAATCATATATTTGTGATTCTTAGGTGATACAGAACAACTTTCTTCGAACAATCTCGGAATCCGGGCACGTGGGCCCGAGGTCGGAATTTAGGAAACTTGTGGGAAAGGTTGGGAAATCACTTAAATAGTTAGAATTCAACCTTGTAAGCCCTTATTGACTAGTTCTTGCTTTATTTTAATTAGTTTGTGCTCGTTCGGCATCGAATTAAGGGTTTGGGCTTGTTCTTGATATTGGAAGTGCGCTTCGGAGTGAGGTGAGTCTCCTTTCTAACCTTGTAAGAGGGAATTGTCCCCATAGGATTATAAATGAGTAATTGTTGTTAAATGGGGGGGCTACGTACGTACTAGATGACGAGAGTCCGTGTGTAGCTACTATAATGATAATTGTGTAGGTAGTTTAGGACCCACATCATGCCTATTTGGGAAATATTTCTTATTTTAAATTACCAATGTGATCGTGTATGATTTGCTAGAGACTTGAGGGAATGAAAAGTGAACATATGAGCTTGTTGAGTCTTGGTAGGAATTTCCTTGAATATAATTGAGCCTTTATGTGCATTCTTGATATTTTTCTTGATGATTATGGATCGGGCCGATCGCCTCGGTAAAAATAGATGCATCTATGGTTCGGGCCATTCGACCCTTGGCAGTGCACAATTTATTTTCTGTTGGAGCGGGCCGTCGACCTCGGCATGATTGCGCATGATATACCTATGCTTATGTTTAGACATGACATGATCACTTATTAAGTATTCTTTTAAGGGAAAAATAATAATTGAATTATGGTCAGGAACACGAGTATGACTTTTCTTTTAAACTTGTATTATTGGAGATCATTATGCTGTATATCTCACATTATTATTATATTATCTTGACCTTAGTAAGTATCAAGTCGACCTCTCGTCTCTACTTCTTCGAGATTAGATGGGATATTTACTGGGTACATGTTGTTTATGTATTCATGCTACGCTTCTATACTTAAATGTACAAGATCTGAGACAGGTGGATCTAGGTATCATTCTGGTGCGTATTAGTGAGCACATCTGGGACTTCTACGGTGAGCTGCTTCTCTTTCATGCCGATCCGCAGCCGAAGAAGTCTTTCTCTGTATTTTTGGTTCTATCTATCCTGATTCAGACAGTAGGATAGTATAGTATTTTTTTGTGTATATTCTACTAGTTGCCCGTAGCTTGTGACACCAGGTTCCGGCACACACAGTGATAGACATTTATTTTTGGTTTGTATTGTCATTTCGACACCTTATGATATTTACCAATCTTCCCTTCATTTCAAAAACCTATTACAATTGTCTTTGGTTAAAGTAAAAATGAGAATTTAATCACATTTTCGCATTGGCTGGCCCGACAATGATGTCGGGCGCCATCATGACCTATTATGGAAAATGGGTCATGACATTTTGATTATTTGGGAATTTGACCTTATTTTGGGGTCGTATTTCAAGACAAATTATATATTCGGACTCATGGGTGAATGTGTGATCGGGTTTTGATCCGAACCTCGTATTTTGACCAAGCGGACCCGGGGTCGATTTTTGGCTTTTGGGGAAGAATGATTAGAAAGCTATAATTAAGTATTGGGATTGGATTGTTTAGCATTCATTGATGTAATTAAGTCGATTATGTATAGATACGATTGAGTTGGAGCCAAATTCGAAAGGGAAAGCGGTGTTTGAGGCTTGAGTTGGCCGTGGAAGTTTGAGGTAAGTGTTTGGTCTAACCTTAGCTTGATGGATTAGGAGTTGTGTCCTATTTGCTATTTGTTTCTTGTTGAGTACGACGTGTAGGCATGGTAACGAGTATCTATAAGTTGGTGTCGAGCATGACCGTGAGTTTTATATTGTGATTTCTATGATTTCGTTGTATTATTCATGCCTTGGTGAAGGTTTCTATTGTTATGTAAAGTTTGTGAAAAATAATTGTGACCTATGAACATTGAGGAGCGTTGGCTCAAGTTGTATAACGAATTGTGAAAGTATACGCGATAATTAAACCTCTAGAGCATTAGCTCGAGTTGTGAAGTGAATTGTAAAGTAAAAGTGAGAAAGAGGAGAGATCATTATGTTTCCCCATTGCCGGGCTATTGGCGAGTTGTGGTTCCCTTGCATTGTGTTCTTAATTGATATTACGGATGCTTAGATTGATGATTCTTTGTGTTGGGTAAGGATTATGGTTATTCTCGGGGAACAAGTTTGGTTATAACTGAGGTAGTTAGATGTTGGAACAAGTTTGGTTATAGCTGGGTAGTTAGATGTTGGAACAAATTTGATTATTTCTGAGGTACTTAGATATTGGAACAAGTTTGGTTATAGCTGAGGTAGTTAGATGTTGGAACAAGTTTAGTTATAGCTGAGGTAATTAGATGTTGTAACAAGTTTGGTTATAGTTGTTTCTCCTTCGCCGGGACATAATTACTTATACTGTCAAATCCCTTGCCGAGATAGTGTAGACCTTATTGATTCCTTGTCGAGACTCTCGTTATGATTGTGAATATTATATATGAATCGGGTTGCACGCCGTAACAATATTATATGTGGATCGGGTTGCACGCCCCAACAATATTATATGTGGATCGGGTTGCACACCGCAATAATATTCTATGTGGATCGGGTTGCACGTGCGTAACAATATTATATGTGGATCGGGTTGCACGCCACAACAATATCATATGTGGATCGGGTTGCACGCCGCAACAATATTATATGTGGATCAGATTGCACGTCGCAATAATATTATTTGTGGATCGAGTTACACGCTGCAACAATATTATATAGAGATCGGGTTGCACGCCGCAATAATGATATATGTGGATCGGGTTGTACGCCGCAACAATGATAAATGATATGGATCGGGTTGCATGCTGCAATAGTGTTGTTATATATATTGGGATCGGGTTGTGCGCCGCAACAATTATTGATACAAGCGTGTTTAGTTTGGATATTAGATTCTTTTGTTTTGCTGTGAATTCTAAGCTTCCCTTTGACTGTTACTCTGGATTTACTGTTAATACTGGTATACCCCCGCAACATGTTTCCCCCTCTCACCTTTACTTTCTTATTCCATCTTTACTTTACTTTGTATATTATATAACTGCACAGGTTTATTTGGTAGTCTGGTCCTAGCCTCGTCCCTACTTCGCCGAGGTTAGGCTTGGCACTTACCAGCACATGGGGTCGGTTGTGCTGATACTACACTCTGCACTCTTTTGTGCAGACCCCAGTGTTATAGACTTTGGACCGCAATGAGATTGCTGATTCTTGTTTATCAAGCGACCCGAGGTAGTCCTACAGGCGTCCTAGGCCTTGGCGTCTCCTTCCATCTACTACTCCTGTTTCTTTCATGCATTTCCAAAGACAGTGTTGTATTTATTTTTTAGACCTTTATTTGTAGTGTTCTTAGACCGTCTTAAAACTGTGACACCAGTTCTGGGTAGTCGAGATTCAAACAGTTGTATTGGAATCATGTTCTGATAGCTTATTGCTTTTTCTTCCGCTTATGTTAAATTCCGTTGGTTAAATTTTATTACTTCGCAATTGTTAATGAATATAAAATGGGTAAAAAGGTAAATTGTGCAAATAATTGGCTTGCCTAGCTTGTATTAGTAGGCTCCATCATGACTCTCGAGGGTGGAAAATCCGGGTCGTGATAATTTGGTATCAGTTCTCTAGGTTACATGGGTCTCACAATTCATGGGCAAGCTTAGTAGAGTCTGAGAGATCCGTACAGAGACGTCTGTATTCATCCCCCAAAGGCTATAGAGTTAGGAAAATCTTCACATTCATTCTTTCCTATCGTGCGATTTTGTTCTCTCAGTGCTAAATTGAAACCCTTACCCTTGTCGTTTTGCGAATGGCGAGGTTACGTACCTCTTCTTCAGCCGAACAACATCGTAGACCGGTGATAGATCAGCTACGTCTTCGGAAGCTTTGTGCATGTTGGATAGGTTTCACCAAGCTCTTCGCTACTTTTAGCGGTGCATCTACTGAGGATCCCTGGATTATCTAGACAGTTGTTATAAGGTTCTCAAGAACATGGTGATAGTTGAGGCCAATGGGGTCGAATTTGCTACTTTTCGCTAGTCTGGATCCGCCAAGACTTGTTGAAGAGATTATTGCTTGGCTAGACCAGTCGGATCACCAGCTTTGACTTGGGAACAGTTCACGTAGTTATTTCTAGAGAAGTTTCTCCCCATCAGTCAGAGAGAGGCCTAACGGAGGTAGTTCGAGCGTCTCAAACAGGGTTCTATGACTGTTACTCAGTACGAGATCAAAATCATCGACTTGGCTCGTCATGGTCTTATCATACTTCCAGCTGAGAGAGAGAGAGAGAGTGCGTAGGTTTCTTGAAGGACTTGTCTAGCCCGCTCAGTTAGCTAGAAGTGGAGGTGGCGGTATTAGAGGTGAATGTAGATATGCTAGAGGTGGAGGTAGAGGTATAAGAGGTGGAGGTGCATGTACTATTTTGGTTTGTAGCAGAGAAGCTTCAATTTATTTTGGCATCGTAATTGGTCATGCCTAGTGATTCCTTGAGTGTCCCTGTATATGTGTCTACACCGATAGGTGATTCTATTGTGGTAGATCGAGTTCATCATTCTTGTATTGTGGTGATTGGAGGTTTTGAGACTCGTGTAGATTTGTTGCTTCTGGACATGGCTGATTTTGATGTTACATTGGGGATGGATTGGTTATCACCTCACCACTTTATCTTGGACTGTCATGCCAAGACCGTGACCTTAGTCTTACCGGGTTTACCTCGTTTAGAGTGGAGAGAGACTCCTAGTCATTCTACCCATAGTGTTGTCTCTTATGTGAAGGCTCGACGTATGGTCGAGAAGGGGTGTTTGGCCTATTTGGCATATGTTTCTGATTCTACTGCTGAGGTTACTTCTATTGATTATGTGCCCGTTGTTAGTGAGTTTCCTGAGGTATTCCTTTCAGACCTGCTGAGAATGCCACCCGATAGGGATATTGATTTTTGTATTGATTTGGCTTCGGGAACTCAGCCCATTTCTATTCTGCCGTATCGTACGGCCCCGCCTGAGTTGAAAGAGTTAAAGGAGTAGTTGCAAGACTTGCTTGAGAAGGGTTTCATTAGGCCGAGTGTTTCGCCTTGGGGTGTGCCAGTGTTGCTTGTTAAGAAGAAGGACAGATCGATGAGAAAGTGTATTGATTACCGGTAGTTGAACAAAGTTACAATCAAGAATAAGTATCCATTGCCGAGGATTGATGATTTGTTTGATCAGCTTCAGGGTGACAAGGTATTTTCAAAGATTGACTTGAGATTTGGCTACCATCAGTTGAGGATTTGGGCATCCGATATCCCTAAGATAGCTTTCCGCACTCGGAACGGGCATTATGAGTTCTTGGTAATGTCATTCGGGTTGACAAATGCCCCAACGGCTTTTATGGACTTGATGAACTGAGTGTACATGCCTTACTTGGATTCTTTCGTGATAGTCTTTATTGATGATATTTTGATATATTTTCGCAGCCGGGAGGATAACGAGCAACATCTTAGAATGGTTCTTCAGACTTTGAGGGATAGTCAGTTGTATGCTATGTTTTTGAAGTGTGAGTTCTTGTTGAATTCGGTTGCATTCCTGGGTCATATTGTGTCAGCAGAGGATATTCAGGTTGATCCAAAGAAGATTGAGTCAGTCAACAACTAGCCTAGACCAGCATCAGCTACATAGATCCGGAGTTTCTTGGGTTTGGAAGGCTACTATCGTCGGTTCGTAGAGGGTTTTTTTATCTATCGCAGCCCCGATGACCAGGTTGACCCAAAAGGGTGCCCAGTTCAGATGGTCGGACGGGTGTGAGGCGAGCTTTTAGAGGCTCAAGACAGCTCTGACTACGACAACGGTGTTGGTTTTGCCCACAGGTTCAGGGCCTTATACAATTTATTATGATGCATCTCGTATTAGATTTGGTGCAGTGTTGATGCAGGATGGCAAGGTCATTGCCTATACTTCACGGCAGTTGAAAATTCATGAGAAGAACTATCCAGTTCATGATTTGGAGTTGACAACCATTGTTTACGCATTGAAGATTTGGAGGCACTATCTATATGGTGTGGCATGTGAGGTGTTCACGAATCATAAGAGTTTTCAGTATTTATTCAAGCAAATGGAGTTGAATTTGAGGCAGAGGAGGTGGTTTGAGTTGTTGAAAGACTATGATATTACCATCTTATATCATTCGGGAAAGGCCAACGTGGTGGCCGATGCTTTGAGTAGGAAGTCAGCTAGTACGGGCAGTCTCGCTTATATTCCGGTCGGTGAGAGACCGCTTGCTTTGAATGTTCAGTCTTTGGCCAATTAGTTCGTGAGGTTGGACGTTTCTGAGCCCAGCCCTGCGTTAGCTTGCACAGTCGCTTGTTCTTCATTATTGGAGCGTATTTGAGATCGGCAGTATGATGATCCCCATTTTTGTGTCCTTAGAGACACGGTGCAACAAGGAGGTTCCAAGCAGGTTACCTTAGGTGATGATGGAGTTTTGAGATTGCAGGGTCGAGTTTGTGTGCCTAATTTGTATGGACTTTGAGAGTTGATTTTAGAGGAGGCCCATAGCTCCTGGAACTCTATTCATCCGGGCACCGCAAAGATGTATCAGGACTTGCGGCAGCATTATTGGTGGTGGAGAATGAAGAAGGATATCGTTGTATATGTAGCTCGGTGTTTGAATTGTGTGCAGGTTAAGTACGAGCATCAGAGGCCTGGTGGTTTATTTCAAAGGATTGAGCTTTTCGAATGGAAGTGGGAGCGGATCAGTATGAATTTCATTGTTGGACTCCCGCAGACTCAGAGGAAGTTCGATGTAGTGTGGGTTATTGTTGATAGGCTGACCAAGTCAGCGCATTTCATTCCTGTGGCAGTATCCTATTCTTCCGAGAGGTTAGCTGAGATCGGGTTGCGCGCCGCAATAATTATTGATACAAGCGTGTTTAGTTTGGATATTAGATTCTTTTGTTTTGCTGTGAATTCTAAGCTACCCTTAGACTGTTACTCTGGATTTACAGTAATACTGGTATACCCCGCAGCATGTTTCACCCCCGGCCTTTACTTGCTTATTCCTATTTTACTTTTCGCTGTATATTATATAACTGCACATGTTTGGTCCTAGCCTCATCACTACTTCGCCGAGGTTAGGCTAGGCACTTACCAGCACATAGGGTCGGTTGTGTTGGTACTACACTCTGCACTCTTTTGTGCAGGCCCCAGTGTTGTAGACTTCAGACCGCTGTGAGATTGCTGATTCTTGTTCATCAAGCGACCCGAGGTAGTCCTGCAGGCATCTGTAGGCCTTAGCGTCTCCTTCCATCTACTATTCTTGTTTCTTTCATGCATTTCCAGAGACGATGTTGTATTTATTTCTTTCAGATCTTTATTTGTAGTGTTCTTAGACCGTCTATGAAACTGTGACACCAGTTCTGGGTAGTCGAGTTGCAAACAGTTGTATTAGATTCATGTTCTGATAGCTTATTGCTTTTTCTTCCCCTTATGTTAAACTTCGCTGGTTAAATATTATTACTTCGCAATTGTTAATAAATATAAAATGAGTAAAAGGGTAAATTGTTCAAATAATTGGCTTGCCTATCTCATATTAGTAGGTGCCATCACGACTTCCGAGAGTGGAAAATTCGGATCGTAACACTACTAATATCTGTTTATGGGTTTGCACTCCAATACGGGATCCACGTTAGAATTTAGCAGCAAAATAATACTCTAACAATGTAAATAATTTAACATATTTTGAGTGCATTAACAATATAAATAGCGTTTACGCAAATTTTAAATTATATCATAATGTTTTAATTTATATCATTTTATCTTTCTAAAAATAAATTTCGTTGGATTTAAAAATTACTAATCTAACAAAATTCTTTGTATTATTATATCTAACAGTACATGGAGTATCTTATTGTTTTTCGTATTTTTCAATTTGAGTTCAATAGGAATAACATGAAATATATATTAGGTACTTTGAGCAAATATAATTTATTTTCGTAAGGCTATAAGAACATAGTATAGTTACATGATATTAGATAAGTTAACACATTATTCTATTTTATTTGAGCTATTAAAGCAAATGAACAACTCATATGTCGAAGTTATGTAAAAGCATTAGAATACTTTTGCATGATATAATTTTTTTCTTTATTAAGTAGGCTAAATAAGATCAATAGTCTTTATTAAGCGTGTACGTCAAAAGTTTTATTTTATAACTTATCACATAGTTTAATAATTTTTCTGTAAAAATATACTGTATCTAGATAATCCTATGTATAACTCCTCTTTCACACTCTTCTCCCAAAATAATTTTCTATCAATCATTTTTTCCTTTACCCTACAAGTCGTATTGAACAATTAATAAGCTAATACAAATTGATCCACACTCTTGGCGAGGTTCTCAATTGATTTGTTAATAAATACAGTATATTTTTAACTCCACATGAAACTAAGTGGGAGTAATTATACTTCAGTAGCTAAATAGGGAACTCCTACAATTATACTACATGATTATAAATTGTAATTTATAAAATGTGACGTGTTAATGTTAACTAGTAGACAAACATTCATGGACTTTACAGGAAGAAAGATGCATATCTTTAGCTTAATAGTATTATTTATTAGACCATATAGTAAAAATATCCAACGTATAACTCCAAACAAGAAACAACCTATCTTTTCTTTTGTTTTTTCTTTTACATACATCACCGCCACAGTTGACACACACGAGACCAAAAATCCACTGTCTTTGTCGCCCCATTATTTATACTCCCAATGCTCTCCCTTTCCCACTATCACTTCCACCATTTTTCCTTCCCAAAACTCTATGTAAAATGGAAGGAAAACCCATTTCCATTTCCTTCCTCTTCACTTTCTCCTCCATTTTCCTTTCCCTCCTTTCCATTTCTGTGTCTTCCACTTCCCCTCAATACCATACATTAGTCTTAAACTCCCTCCCCAACTCCCAACCTCAGTCCCTCTCATGGGCTACCGAAGATTTCGAAGTCCAACTTTCCGGCGATGGGTCAAACCCGGATCCGGATAACACACTTTCTGTACAGTTGCATCACGTCGACTTAGTATCTCCTTCATCCTTCAATGCTACACCTCACGCTTTGTTCAAACTCCGTCTCCAACGTGACGCTGCTAGAGCTAAGGCACTTTCAGACATCGCCGCAGCTAATATCACCGTTGGACGCCGCGGCGGTGGGCACCATGTTGTCGGCGGCAGGGACTTCTCTAGTTCTGTTACTTCTGGACTTGCTCAGGGTAGTGGTGAGTACTTCACGCGCCTTGGTGTTGGTACTCCTCCCAAGTATGCTTACATGGTGTTGGACACTGGAAGTGACGTCGTTTGGATCCAGTGTTCCCCTTGCAAGAAATGCTACACTCAATCCGATCCGGTTTTTGACCCGACTAAATCCTCCTCCTTCCTTGGTGTTTCATGTGGGTCCCCGTTGTGCCGACGGTTGGATTCTCCGGGCTGTAACCGCAAGAAGTGCCTTTACCAAGTTTCATACGGCGACGGTTCTTTCACCGTCGGTGATTTTTCAACTGAAACATTAACTTTCCGTAAAACACGTGTCAACAACGTGGCCCTTGGATGCGGCCACGATAATGAAGGTTTATTCGTGGGAGCCGCCGGTTTACTGGGTCTCGGACGAGGAAGACTGTCATTTCCGACTCAAGCCGGTCGGCGATTTGGCCGGAAATTCTCCTACTGCCTTGTGGACCGATCTGCTTCCTCTAGACCATCCTATTTAGTCTTCGGTGCATCAGCAGTTTCTCGAACCGCCTTGTTTACCCCACTCGTTACTAACCCAAAACTCGACACGTTTTACTACGTGGAGCTCACCGGCATCAGCGTCGGCGGCACTAGGGTTCCATCCATTAGGCCGTCACTGTTCAAGCTAGACGCCGCCGGTGATGGTGGGGTGATAGTGGATTCAGGAACTTCAGTGACCCGGTTGACCCGACCCGCTTACGTGGCACTGAGGGACGCTTTCAGAATGGGTGCTGCAAATCTGAAGAGAGCACCGGATTTCTCGTTGTTCGATACGTGTTTTGATCTGTCAGGGAAGACGGAAGTTAAAGTGCCGACGGTGGTTCTGCATTTCAAGGGAGCTGACGTGTCATTGCCGGCGTCGAATTACTTGATTCCGGTGGACAGTTACGGAACGTTCTGCTTCGCATTTGCAGGTACAATGAGTGGATTGTCAATAATTGGAAACATTCAGCAGCAAGGTTTTAGGGTAGTGTTTGATCTTGCTGGTTCTCGCTTAGGATTTGCTCCTCGTGGCTGTGCTTAAATGAATGACTCGTAATTGGGAAAATTAGTTGGCTACATCCCCAGTTTTATTTGTTTGATTGCACTTGGTTGGGGTGGATTAGGAAAAGAGAAAGAAACAAGATCAAATGTAGTATGTTTGTATTTTATGTGCTGAATTATAGTTGTAATACAGGATAAGAGATGCTTGGAAAAAAAATGGGTTTTCCTATAGTAGCTGCAAAAATGTGCGGCGCTGCTTAAACTTGGCATTGCTATATATGTATGCTTTGTTTTGGAATTCTTGAGATTTCTGCAACCATAATTTAAGATGATTTTCTCAGGTGTCAGTATAGAACAATACTAGTATATGAGACCAAGTGCTTGCTCTGCTTTAATACTTGGAAACATCAATATTTCGATAATATTATCTTAATCAACGTAGAAATTGGTGAATCTGACCTTAAAATATAAGGAGAACTATTATATCAAATCCTCATTAAACGTATCCGAGTCTTATGGGTGCATTTATTTTGGGCTGTAAAAAATAGCAGGGGATCCTATTTTTTGTTACGTTGTTTACAGGCAGGGAATGTTTGTGGCATTGAAATGAATTAATTAGACAGGATTAGATAACAAGTCATCCTACTAAAACTTGTGTTTTGAATTATAATAACCTCTTTGTTATAATAAGTGTTCCTTCGGAGAAAGATTGAATTATATGAGCCAAAGCATTCTGGTGTGGAACTCGTGGATGGCAACCCAAACAATTGATTTGATAAAAAAAAGGAATGTATCTTTTGGAATATGGGCTTTTGGACAATTGAAAATTGAGGTAGTGAAGACCTAAATGAAATTTGACACTTGAACCAAGGTAGTACTATCGTTTTGTACCATCACCACCTAAAGAGAACTTGGTAAAATCAAATGGGGATCTTACCTATTTGTCATTTTCACATGACCTCAATACCAAATTTCTATAATTAAAACGACCTGAGATTATAATGCTATAATAACCAAGTTATATACGCATGTTGACAATTATGTCAGTCTTTTTAAAAAATAAAAGAAATGGAACCCATTCGGTACAATACTACAATTAAATAGCGTCCAGTGAAATTATTCTCTGGACCTCCAACGTTTTGATTTTTGGAGAATCAAGTTAAATTAGCTTCTTCTCGCCTTTTCTTGTTCCAGCCATTTTTATGTATAAAGGGTCCTTCTCGTTCTCTGCGTCAGGGGCTATCTCGGCGTGGTTAGTATTGATGCAGTTGAACTTACTGTCATTTACTAATTATATTATGATGATATGTGTGCACGGTGAATTCGGGGGCCGATTTCTCATTGACAAATTGCTTCAGAAGGTCACCTCGGAGACCCGGAATCTCGAGCCAGTCACTTCCCTGAAGATCTCTCGGTACCCAGCCGAGAGTAACATCGGCCGAAACCTCGACGAACACGGGAAGCTCCCGAAGAATGCATCCGGGGTCAATTAAAGTCTATTTGAGCAGCTCGACATCGGCCCTCACATATGTCATGAAGCTAGTTAGTTGTCCCATCCCATCTCCTTTTATCACTTAACGTATTTTGTACTAAGTTTGGGCCCCCCCTCATATAAAAGGGGAGTCGTTAACACTCAAGGCTCACTATTCTCCACAAGATCAATAATATCTTTCTCTCTCTCTTTTTCTTCTATAACTTACTCGAGGCTACTCTTAGCATTATTAGTTTCATATTTGTTCTTCATTTACTGCTTGGTATTGGCCGTAAAGAGCCTTGTTTGATCATACCTTAACTGTTATCCCATTCCCGATTGCCTCCGATAGCTTGAGCTCGAGCCAAGTATCGACCTCGAGGTCCTTCATCGACCAGTCTGAAGCTTGGGCTGCAAGCATCTCGATTTTGTTACTTCCTCGTTTTAGCCTGTATCTCTTCGTTAAACTTCATATTCTTAGCATCAACTACTCTAACAACTAGCATAAAATAGATCACGTATTTTTAGAATTCCATTTACAAATTTAATTGTTGTTACTATTTTTACGGTAAACCGTTTCGCGCCCACCGTGGGGCTAAAAATAATAGTGCTTATTTTCTTGTTGGTTTCATTGCACAAACGCGTGTTATCTTTCACATTTTTTCTTATCCAAGATCTCTTGATTTCAGGTAGAAATGCATGGCTCGGTAAACAGAGTCGAGAACGACAACCTCGAAAATCACGGGGAAAATGGCGCGGCTGTTCCGGCTGCCAGAACACAACCATAGAATCCCGATAACATGCTCGGACCAATTCTAGCGGATGCGGATTCATATGACGTGCAACAGGTCGACGAAACCTCACATCGACAGAAGCATACGGCATAGCGACCAACAGGAAGCCCAAAAAACCTCGACCCGAGAAGAACACGAAGTTAGTCTTCATGTTATTTTTGAAATATTGCAGGCACAACAGTTGGCCATCGCTCAGTTACAAAGCCATCCGAAGACTCCCAGCATAGCAGCGCCGGAAACAACTCCCCCTGCCGAACAAGTAACCGAGAGATCAAGCAATAACGGATGGGTAGCCGACCTTGCCATAGTAAAAATGCTAGAGGACCTCACCAAAAGGATCGAATCAGGTGAGAAAATGATAGCCGCTAATGATAAGAAAGTTGAGACCTACAACTATAGGGTCAATCAGATCCTGGGTGCACCCCTGGTCCTCAAGGGCGTGGATTCGAAGAAGTTCATACAAAAGCTGTTCCCCGAAGAGGCAGCCCCAAAACCCATCCCAAAGAAGTTCAGAATGTCGGAACTCCCTAAGTACAACGACACCACCTACCCTAATGAACCCGTTACTGCCTACACTTGCGTAGTAAAAGGCAATGATATAAAGAATAACGAGATCGAGTCCGTATTGCTAAAAAAATATGGGGAAACACTCTCAAAGGGGGCCATGATGTGGTACCATAACTTGACTCCAAATTCCATAGACTCATTCTCCATGCTAGCAAACTCCTTCGTAAAGGCACATGCCGGAGCCATCAAGGTAGCAACAAGGAAGTATAACGTTTTCAAAATCAAGCAAAGAGAGAACGAGATGTTGCGGGAGTTCGTGTCCCGCTTTCAGATTAAACGGATGGAGCTACCGCCAGTCTCCGACGATCGGGCAGTACAGGCCTTCACTCAAGGCTTGAACGAACGAAGCTCGGTGGCTTCAAAACAACTAAAATAGAACCTGATCGAGCATACGGTCGTGACCTTGTCGGACGTCCACAATCGATACCAGTCAAAGATCAGAGCCGAGGATGACCAGTTGGGAGCCCCTTCGAGCTCGGTGTACCCAAACAGGATCCTGCCAAAGGAACCGAACCCAAACAAAGAAAGGTATCAGCCATATCTCTAGGATAGGAGGAACGCCCCGAGGCGCAACCTACCCCGCAATAATTGGAGGGTGAATCGAGGACAGGTTCGATCGAAACGTAGTGCCGACAAGTGCACCCGCCTGTCAGAATACAACTTCAATGTCGATGTGTCAGATATCGTGTTCGCTATCAGTAAGATCAGAGATGCCAAATGGACTAAACCGATACAGTCAGATCCTTCGCAAAGGAATTACAACTTAGTATGCGAGTTTCATAACACGCATGACCATAGGATCGAGGATTGTCATCAACTACGAGAGGAGGTAGCTCGGGTGCTTAGCAAAGAACATTTCAGAGAATTCCTTAGCGATCGAGCCAAGAATCAGTTCCGAGAAAGGGATGCAACTAAGAAGAACGAGGTAAACGAGCCGCAACACCTCATCCACATGATCGTGGGGGACGTCAGGAGCCCGTAATGAGAAGAACAAAATTATCCATCACCAGAGAAAAGCGGACTAGGGGATATATCCCCAAAGACACCCTCATATTCAGCGAAGAGGACACCGAGACCCTGTCTCAACCCCACAACGACGCCCTGGTAATTTCCTTCCTTTTAAATTCTTTTCAAATAAAGCGTGTACTCGTGGATCCAGGTAGCTCGGCCAATATTTTCAGGTCGAGGGTAATAGAATAGCTCGGACTGGTCGATCAAATCGTGCCCTCCACTTGGGTCCTCAACGGATTCAACATGGCAAGCGAAATAACATAAGGAGAAATCATCCTCTCAGTTACCGTGGCCGGCACAACTCAAGACACCAAATTCCATGTCATCGAGAAAGATATGAGTTATAATGCCTTGTTCGGGCGGTCCTGGATACACTACATGAGAGCAGTGCCATCCACCCTTCGCTAGATGATAAAATTCCCAACAAAAGACGGGATTAAAATCGTCTACGGGGAACAATACGCGGCAAGGAAAATTTCGCAATACATGATGCAATACCAACGCTCGTACCTCCGCCCCAAAGTAAAAAGGGCGAATCGGGCCCCACCTCCGATCGAACTTCACAAAACGAAGTAGAAATCCATATTGCATTTTTGCCTCAGGAAATTATAACGAATCAATCCCGAGGCATACGACTGTCTCCTTTTTTGTTTCGAATTTAGAACTAACCCTTATGCAGGCCCCGACCGGAGCTATCATAACGCTAGCACTACCTGAAGACCTCAAGGCCCTAAAAACGCATCCATTGCACTTTTTTCCTTCGACCGAGTTTTTTGTCCTAAAAAGAAAGTTTTACCGGCAAGGTTTTTAACAAGGTAACGTCTGCGAGCTGCCTAGGGAAAACTCCACAAATACTCAAGGCTTCTCTTGCAGACAACTTTTGAACAATGAGGGGCATTCCCCCGAAAAGTTACTCGCTCGAAAAGGTTTTTTTAAACACCAAACGAGGTTCCTGTAGGAAGGCAATGTACCAGGCCAAACGGTGGAAAGAACCGTGTTCGTATAGTCAGGCTTCCATCGGCAAATATGTGTACTATTATACCAAGGAATCAAAGAAATATCTTTTGTCAAATACACCTTTGCAAAGTAAGATAACAATTCTTTTGCCCAAAGAACATCCCGAACACTCGGGGACTTACTCCACCAATTCGCCGTCAGTTGCCCTCCAGGTCGAACCTCCAAAGACCAAAATCACAAAGCCTTTAGGTAAGGTAACGCGAAAATCGCCCAGCGTCACCAACATCAGGGGTACCAATCGCCACGCGCTTTAAAATCTGAGGCCATAAGACCCCGAGCGAGCGAACTCGGTCTAGCAAAGATCTATTCAACACAACAACATGTAGCTACATCAATAAATCAAAGTGTATCTATCACCAAAAGCACCTCGTACTCCAAAAAGAAGGTTCAACAAGCTTGCGCCGGGGGTCCTTCCCCGAATGCGCCCCTAAATACTCGGAGACTTAGCACCCACACGACCTCAAGGTCGTAACTCTAGGCTCATAAGAACTCTGAGCTCATGGGTAACGGCCTTCGAGCCTAAGCAAACTTGATGACTCAGACACTATCGTCACTCGCCATACACTGGGAAACCCGAGGCCGTAAGAACTCGAGCGGGCAGACTCGGATAACCAGATCTATTCTGCATAGCAACAAAAACTGTAAGACCTCAACAGCATGACAAAACTATAAGACCTCAATAGCCATGAAAAAATTGTAAGACCTCAACAGGAATGAAAATTTTGTAAAAGCTTATTACAGGCATAAAACTCAATCCCGAAGTTTAAGCTATACATCGCATTTGTAAGAATCCCGAAAGGGAATACCCTCGATGTAGACGCCTAAACTATCAATTGGGACCAAAAATGGCTCCGCCCAAACACATATGACTACAGTCAAAATGGTTGCACTAGCCAAATTAATCGACTCAGGGACACCCGACTGTCGCTAACAAATTCGCAGGCCATTACTTCGAATATACTTCGAAAAGAACCGGTTAAAGCAGGCTTCCCTCAACAGGAAAACAAGCTTCGACCATGTTAGCTCCAAATCACAAGACTTCGAGCTACTCAACCTACGAGCTAAAAACCTTGCGAGGTGCTCAAACATTACCGCTAAACTACTTAAAATCAAGGTTCTTCCCGAACCGATGACGGGTCAAGCAAAATCATCTTCAAAAGACCTTAATTAGAGGAAAACAAAGCCTACAAAATGCCGACAGGCAAACGCATAAGAGCCATTGTCGCCAGCCAAACAAGCCTCCCGTCCACACACTAAAAGGTCTCAACGACCAAACATCGTAAGAGCCACTGTCGCCAGCTTGAAAATTGAAAACTTGAGGATTAAAATGAGCTTGAGTTGTAACCCCATTTGGAGACAGAATCCAAAATAGTTAACTACGCATGCCTAAGGGCAAAAGCATAAGAGCCATTGTCTCTAGCCAAACAAGCCTCCGGGCCACACACTTAAAAGTTTGCTTCGACCCAAAGCGCAAGAGCCATCATAATTCGCCCATGAAGGCACGAACAAACTTGAAGGTCAATTAAAAGATCGAGTCGCAACGCGACTCGGAGACTGAACCCAAAATAGTTGAAACACAAAGTCCCAAGGGAAAGGAACAAGAACAATCATTATCCGCCCATGCAGGCATAAGAGGTTGAAGGTCAGGTAAGCTTGAGTCAAAGACTGACTCGGATACTAGGCCTAAACAGCGGGGCAAAGCACAAAGGCCTAACACCTACTCGCTTCAAAAATCGCACTTAAGAGCCTCCAAGCCTGCCTAATTAAGCTCAATACCCACAGGGCTCCCGCCAAACACTGAAACCATCTCGCCTGGTCGAAAGCAATGTAGAAAGAGATACAACAAAAATAAAACTACAAGTTTTTTATTATTTACATATGCAAAAGGCGCGCTCTCCATCTACAAACATGCTCTGTCAATATCGAATACAAAATGGAAAAGCGACAAAATCTATGCTTCGCTCCAAAAGGCTATAGCTTACTAGCCCCATACTCACCCTCCATAACATCAGCAAGAAGTGACCGAGCATTGCTCTCGCCCACCCTTGCTCGAGCCAACTCCTCCGAGAGAATGAAGCCCCTAGCACTGATCTCTTCGAGTACCTCTTTTCGGGATCTGCAACAAACATATTCCACAATCCTATTATCACGATCGAGGTCCTGCTTCAACTCGGCTTGGGTATTGGTAGCATTCTTCATATGAATCGCCATCTCTTGATCAGCCTTGGTCCGACTTAATGCTGGGTACCAATTATCTCAGCCCGGACCTTCGGGAAATCGAACTCGTGCTTCGCGATCATATCCACTTGAAACATAGCATTATCGCGAGCCAAGAAGAGTTGGGCCTCGAAGGCGGGAACCTCGGCCAAGGCACCCCTCTCATCTGAAGCTTCAGCCTGCACCTAAGCCCTCAGTTCATTGCAAGAATTCCTGACGCGGTTGGTTTTGCCCTTAAGGTACCCCAAAGCCTCCGTCTTTTTCTGCAGCTAAAATAGGCAAGGGGACTAACCTTAAGGGTCAAAAGAGAAAAACACATACTTTGAAAGGTTAACTGCTCAATCAAATAGCTCTCATAATTCGATCTCCAGTATGCCACGTACCGCCAGTGCATAAACTCAACCTCCTTCTCCATGCTAAGGAGCCTAAGGGACTTACCCTCATCCAGAGCTTCCCAATATCTATCCCCATGGTATATCAGCTCAAACCTAAGACTATCAAAGTCCCACAGAGGGAAAACTTGACGAAGAAGGAAAGACGCGAGACGCGGAAGAATTGTGCCGAAGCTCACCACGAAGTAAAGTCGGCAGACCCCCACGAAGGCCGAGGCACATTCCTGCTGGCCTAGACCTTTCGACCTTGAAAAGAACCGATCTCGGTTGAAGCATGATCACTCGGAGGAACTGCCACTCTGAAGTCAAAAACTTCAAGAACGACAGGCTCGGACGATGATCTCTCGTCGGAGACACGGACCCATTTAGGCCCGCTAAAAATCTCCATCCCACTACGAGTGCATATCCTGTTTATCGCCAACGTCTCCTGGCTTGGAAGCCCACGGCTCCTCCCCTTCTCCGGAGAAGCACGCCCTCGCCCCTGGGGGACCACCTGAAACCTACAGAGGCTCGTTTAAACATAACAAAAGAAGGCAGAACTGGAAAAGCGCGGGGCGCTCCGCCTAAAGAGTGTTGCTCTATTTTTCGAGCAAATAATGCTGGTTCCTAAGGTATAATACCTGCGGTCAGCACTCGAGTAGAGCGATTTATCCATAACTAGTCTTTGCCGTCCCCAGCAACAGCGATTAAAGGCGTGATCAACCGGCACTATAGAATCAGCAGACCCCGACGGCCCCGAAAATCGGGGGGCTTCCCCCCATCAGATTAATCCCATCATTGCCACTATAGCAGTCGTAAAATTGGAAGACTAAAAGGCGGAGAGATGTACAGACGTGTTGATACCAGAAACATGGCATGGAAAATGTCAACTACATGAGACAAGGTAACCCCCTGGGAGTGCGAAAACAGCCCTATGCAATACATTAGAGGAACTGCGACGATTCAAAGCCGATCGAAGATGCCAACCAATATCACCACCTCCAGCGTCGAGGCAATACTCAACTTCGAAGACCTCCGTCATAGTAAGACGGCGCTACAGAGAGCCAATAACGCCTTCACAAACATAAGACTGACACGCAACTTCGAAGATCTCCGCCAAGGGAAACCAGTATGTGAAGAAATAAGCATTTTTTAATGACACCCATACAAACCTGGCTTCGGGTGCTGTCCAAGATAGTCCGAGCATGAGTGAGCCTCCGTTCAGGAAATCACCAGCATTCCCCGTCCGCGGGTCCCCGAGCAAATTTCTTCTCCAAGGTTATTATGAGGCCCGAATGCATTATCCACATTTCCATGCGAAGTCAGGGTCCTGGAAGCCCGAGGTTATTGGCCTTATTTGGGTTTAGTCTGAGGAACCACGAAAGGCCCCGCATGAAGTCGTTTTCATCAATCGAAGGCCGGAAGGAATACTCGCATCCGGGGATAGTATTACAGACGAAAAAAATAGGATCGTGCATTCGGAGCTACCGTAAACATAAAGAAATACAGTGATAGGTTTTCAATATCTTTATCTTATGTTTTGATGATCTAACAAACTTAATGTCAAGAACCAGATAGGGAACCTGACTCACTTGGATTACACTGCATCTAACGGATTCCAGCTAAATATGAACTTGCTACAGCTTCAGGAAAGCTTTAGAAGGTAGGAACCCAAACAAAGACCTGATACTCTTGTGGGTTCCTCACTGCAGTACAAAGTCAATTGGACACAGCTCGAAAAGAAGATTATGCCGCACTGCACTATTTTCGGTGCCCACTCATTCTCTGACCAACTCAAGTGCTCACATCACTTCAAGTGATAATTCTCAAGGTGTACCTACAATGAGTCTATACAAAACATCATTCAAGTTAGTCAACTCAAGACATCTAGGCAGTGTGTACAAGAACCAGATCAGGAAACTGATCCTTTAGTTCTCCCCTGACATAAGTCCAAGTCAACTATATAGCTGGAACACAACTGCATAAAGTGATTGTCCACAACTGTACAAAGAGGAACACAACATGGACCTGGTCCCTGAGAGTTCTCTGACAAAAGTACAAGTTAACTGTACAACTGGAACGCAATTGAGTGATTGTCCGCAACTGTACAAAGAGGAACACAACAGGGACCTGGTCCGTTAGTGTTCTCTGACAAAAGTACAAGTCACCTACAGCTGGAAAGCAATTACAGAAAGTGACTGCGTGCAACAGTACAGCAGACAGTGCAGCAGTCACTTTCTATTTTGATTTGACATCACCATTGAGATTGGACATCACTAAGGATGTCTTGTGTAGTATAAACCTTATGCAAGGGACAAGATTCTGGTTCAGCACTTGCAAAATCAGAAAAGGAAAATATTCTCTCAAGTGTTCAAGAATCTCTCTCAAGAATAAAGCTGCTTCAACCTCAAGGACCTGATCCAAGATCGAAGATATCTTAAGTCCTTAGGTTATTGAGTCTGTTATATGTTCTTCATTGTAACTCCTATCCAGCTTTCTTAGAAGCATTGATTAGGTTGAGTCATAAGAAAAATCCTTTGTAATCGGAAGTATTGCAAAGTGGCTTGTGGTAGAAACATCACAAGTTAGTCAAAGCCTTTGTAACCGTAGGGCGACAAAGTGGCTTGTGGTAGAAATACTACAAGTTAGTCAAATTTTTTGTAACTAGGATAGTTATATAGTGGCTTGTGATGAGAGCATCACAAGTTAGTTGAAGTCTTTGCAATAGAGTTATTGTAAAGTGGCTTGTAATAGGGAGATTGCAAGTTGGTGAAGTTAAAAGGCTACAAGTGTAGGTCATGGTTTTTTGATCCCCTTGTGTGGGATTTTTCCACGTAAAAAATACTGCAACATTATGCATATATAGCTACGAAATCTTAGCTATAAATTTAAAAATCGTGGCTAGTACCTAACAATAGCCACAAAAATTTAAATTCCATGGCTATTTATAAATTTATAAAATTTCCTAGCCACAAAAATTAAATTGGCAAAGCTAATTCCTCATTTTTGGTATAATTGCTAACAATCGTAGCAATAATTACCTAAATAGCTACAAATTTATTGCTACAATAAAATTTCATAGCTAATCATAATTAGTTGCCACATGATAAAAGTTACTGTGGCAATAGTAATCTTTTAGCCATAATAAATTATTTGAAGCAAAAAGTAGTAGCTAAATACGTATTTTTGCTTCAAGTTATCAAAAATTTGGTGCAATAGTTAAATGATATAGCCACAGAATTATTGCTATAACATAATTCCGTAGCTAATATTAATTTTAACTATGAGTTAAAAGTTATCATAGCAATAGTAACCTTTTAGCCACAACAAGTTATCTAAAATAAAATATTATAGTTAAAAAAAATTTGTTTTGCTTCAAGAACTAAATTACTGTGGCAACAATTGGGCTAATTATTATTTTTTGCCACAAGTTAAAATTTGCTATAGCAATAGTAATCTTTTAGCTACATAAAATTACCTAAAACAAAATCGTGTAGCTAAATGAATATTTTTGCTTCAAATTACCCACACAATAAAAATAGTTATCTTAACAATTACAGATAGATAGATAGAATATAATATTTAATTATCTATCATTAACATTATTGTTCATGTAAATGCACCCGTGGCCTATCCAAAACTCACCCGTGCTCCCGGGGCTCCAAACCAAACATACACACGACCTCAAAAATATCCTACGGACTTATCTGTGCGATCAAATCACCAAAATAACAGCATATACATCGAATTAAGCCTTAAAATCTATGAATTCTTTCAAACTTCATAAAACATCAAATTTTTCATTTTATGTCTGAATCACATCAAATGAAATCCGTTTTCAACCAAACTTTACAAAAGAGACTTAAACCATATATGAGACTTATACCGGGTGCTGAAACAAAAATACGGACCCGATACCATCGCTTTCTAATCAGATTTCATTTCTGATTTCATTAAATATTTTCAGAAAATAATTTTACTTAAAAATTCATTTCTCGGGCTTGGGACCTCGAAATTCGATTTCGGGCATATGCCCAAGTCCCATATTTTCCTACGGACTCTCCGGGACCGTCAAATTATGAGTCCGGGTCTGTTTATCTAAAATATCGACCGAAGTCAAATTTATTCATTTTAACATCAAAACTTAGTATTTTTCACAGAATTTCATATTTAAGCTTTTCGGCTACGCGCCTGGACTACGCACGCAAATCGAGGCAACTCTGAACGAGATTTTTGAGGCCTCGAAAGTACATAACTGATAAGAAAATATGTGATGACCCTTTGGGTCGTCATAATTTTCTTTGAGAAATTTGTAAAAGAATTAATTACTCATAATGAAGTAAAAATAAATAAATTAAAGAGCACAATCTCACCACGTTATTATCATGTAAAATAAAAACATTCCTCTAAACGTTTCCCTATTATTTTAACACTTTAAATTAGATTTTATATTTTAAAAAATTATCAATTAATTAATTTTTTATTATGCAATATTTTAAAAATTAACTCAATTTGTTTGAAATATGTAATAACTTAACTTAACTTAACTTAAGTTAATTACTCATAATTAACTCATGTAATAAATTAACTCAATTTGTTTTATTATTCAATATATTTAGGTACACGATACTAACTTAACTTAATTGTAGCTTTATATGTACTAAATACAAATTAAGGATTTAAAGAAAGAATTTCAACATTGTTTAAAATGTTATACATGTTTTCTATAACGTAGAACTAAATCTTCTTTTAGTAGGTATCTTTCTTTTATTACGTGCATTGTTATAAAAAAAATTGTAATTAGGAACAATAATTTTCTAATTCAAGTAGGATCAACGTTGTAGGGTCGGGTATATGTATAGTTTAAGTCGAAAAAGAATTCTATCATTAGGTAAGTTACCGGCCATTAGATCCTTCAATTAAAGAAACATTTAAGAGCATAAAAATCGATCAATATTTCAGGAATATTTTAGTCGTTCAACATTTAGCATAAATTATTCTGTCACGACCCGGATTTATCCCACCATCGGGCGTCGTGATGGCGCCTACTAACGTAGCTAGGCCAGCCAAAATATTACACATTCTCTATCCAACCTCAACAATATAATACTCTAACAATAATTAAATAAGTGCGGAAGACTTTAGGTTTAACAAAACGATATAAAAATGCGGAAGTTTGAAACACATCACTACCCAAAATCTGGTGTCACTAGCTCACGGACTACTATAGAATACTACAAACAAGTCTGAATGTAAGAAAAATACATATGTCTGTTTCGGTACAATGAAAACAAACTGAAATAAAGGAACGAGACTTCGGCATGCGAACGCCAGCTAGGCTACCTCGAGAGCCCTTGGACTGAAGATAGCTCCCAGATAGAAAGCCTACTGCTGTTGTCCAAAAGCTGCTCCGGGATCTGTGCACAAAGAAATGCACAGAGTGTAGCATCAGCACAACCGATCCCATGTGCTGGTAAGTGTCTGGCCTAACCCCGGCGAAATAGTGACGAGGCTAGAACGGACTACCAAATCAACCTGTACAATCCTATATACATATATACGATAAAAGGAAAAGAAATACCGAAACTAAACAGTTAAAAAGGGAGGGAAACATGCTGTGGGGGAGTACAATCTGAGTATAAAATTTATCAGCGTAATTAAAAAAACAGGGCACAATAATAACTATCAAAGAATAAGAAATTCAATAATTGCACGGCATCAACCTTCGTGCTTTTACTCTCATTCTCACCCAATGCAATCGAATAAAATGCACAACATCACCCTTCGTGCTTTCCTCACTTAACTCTCATTTCATGGCACAGAATGACCCTTCGTGCAATATATAATCAAATCAGAGCACGGAATGTATCTTCGTGCATAAATAGTCAAAACATAGCACGGAATGACCCTTCGTGCAAATATAAACAGAAATAGCACGGAATGATCCTTCGTGCAATATCACTCTTCCTCACCCAAACAACAGTCATAACCAAATGGGCAAGAGGAATAAACAAATAGTAAGAACTATCCCGGCAAGTGAATAACACAAATAACCACTAAGTCCCGGCAAGGGAACAATAACAACAACTTTCACAAACCGACAAGGGCAATACTCAATATATTAAAACCATCTCGACAAGGGATTAATCACAACTCCTTTCAATACTTTCATCTCCTACTCAATAGCATTTATCATTCGAGTGAACGCTCCAAAATATTGATATTTCACAATTTATCCTCAAACTCTTCACATTTGTAGAAAAACATATTTTAGCTCAGAAGAGTTCCAAATTATCTCAAAAACAAGTACAAACAGAGACCCACGGTCATCCTAGACTCCGGTATATAGACACTCTTCACCATGCCTATACACTGTACTCAACATTTAGCAATTAGAAAATAATATTCTAATCCTATTCCCTCAAGCCAAAGTTAGATCAAACACTTACCTCGAACCGGTACAAAAATCACTATGAAACGATGCCCTTGCCACGAGTATCAGACTCCGAGTAGCCCAAATCTATTCAAACCAATTACATATTGTAAATAACATCGCAAGTAACCAATTACACTATTAAGATTAAAGCTAAGGCGCGAAAATAGGTAAAATAACCAAAACGCCCCTCAGACCAACGTCTCGAAATCGAATAATTTTTACATTTTCAGAAACCTCGTACTCTCACGAGTCCAACTATATAAAAATCTCCCAAATCGAAGGTCAAATGCCCCATCAAAACCCAAGAGTTTAATCAATGAACTTTCACCCAATTTCTTCCATTTTTGATTCTAAATTCGAATTTAAAAGATGGATTTAACCACTAAGTGATGAATTATAGCTAGAAAGGATCATAGAAACGTTACCCAGTGATTTCCTCTTCAATTTTCACTCCAAATCGCCTTCTCCCGAGCTCCCAAATAATTTTTCAACTTTTGAAATTAAGCCTCGGATAACCCTTAACATATAGTGATTTCCGCTTTTGCCGTCTAGGGACCGCTTCTGCGGTCCCGCTTGTGCGGAAAATCAACCGCATTTGCAGTTTTAACTAAAGTCTCCAGGGACCGCTTATGCGATCCAGGATCGCTTATGCGGTCACCGCTTTTGCGGGATCCCTTCCGCTTCTGCGGTCCAAGCTATCTCTTCACTTACCGCTTGTGCGACCAAAATATTGCATCTGCGGAACCGCTTATGCGGCTCCTTTTCCGCAGATGCGGAAACAACAGAAGCAGAAGAACAGATTTTTTTCCAAAATGAGAAAAGCAATCCGACACCTATCCAAAACTCACCCGAGTCCTCGGGGCTCCAAACCAAATATGCACACAACCTCAAAAATATTCTACGGACTTGCTCGTGCGATCAAACGGCCAAAATAACATCAAAATCAAAGAATCAAACCCCAAAACTCAAAATTTTTATTTCAAAGTTCACGACTTCCAACTTTGGCTATTTAGGTCCGAAACACGTCAAACGACATCCGATTTCGACCAAATTTCACATAAAGCGCTTAACACATATTTAAAACCTGTACCGGGCATCGGAACCAAAATACGAGCCCGATACCAATATTTTCTAGCTCATTTTCATTTCTATTTTTCCTT
>MU722312.1:0-27785 GCA_026770625.1 Nicotiana glauca
TGGGTACTTGTTATTTATTGTCACCTTGTTCAACTGCCGGTAATCAATGCACATTCTCATCGATCCATCCTTTTTTTTCACAAATAGAACTGGCGCACCGCAAGGAGAAACACTAGGCCTGATGAAGCCTTTCACAAGCAAATCCTGCAACTGATCCTGTAGCTCCTTCAGCTCTGACGGGGCCATACGATACGGCGAAATAGAAATGGGCTGCGTGCCTGGGGACAGATCAATACAAAAATCAATATCCCTATCGGGCGGCATACTCGGCAGGTCTGAAGGAAAAACCTCTGGAAACTCCCAAACGATAGGAACTGAATCAATAGAAGGAACCTCCGTGCTGGAATCGCGAACATATGCCAAATAAGCTAAACACCCCTTCTCGACCATGCGTCGAGCCTTAACATATGAAATGACACTGCGGGTGGTATGTCCTGGGGTCCCCCTCCACTCCAATCGGGGCAAGTCTGGTAAAGCCAAGGTCACGGTCTTGGCGTGACATTCCAAAATAGCATGATACGGGGACAACCAATCCATCCCCAATATAACATCAAAATCAACCATGTCTAGAAGCAATAGATCAACACGGGTCTCAAGACCCTCAAATACTACTACACAGGAACTATGAACTCTGTCGACCACTATAGAATCACCCACTGGCATGGATACATATACAAAAATGCCCAAGGCATCACTAGGCATAGCCAAGTAGGGAGCAAAATAAGACGACACATATGAATACGTGGACCCAGGGTCAAATAGCACTGAAGCATCCCTGTCACAAACCAGAATAGTACCTGTAATCACAGCATCTGATGACTTGGCCTCTGGCCTGCCTGGCAAAGCATAACAACGGGGCTGGCCCCCACCTCCCTAAACTGTGTCTCTGGGATGATCTGCTACTGGCTGACCCCTACCTCTGGCGATCCGAGCTCCACCTCTACGGTCCCTACCTCCACCTCTATGATCCCTACCCCCACCTCTAGCTGGCTGGGCAGGCTGTGGATCACCTGCTGCCTGAATCATGGGACGAGGATCCTGCTGCTGTGACCAAGCACACCTCAACCTCGGGCAATATCTCCTGATGTGGCTGAGATCTCCACACTCATAACACCCAGCAGAATGCAGCAACTGAGAAGACTGGGGCTGCCCCTGCGCCCTGAATGACCTCCTCGAAGGCTCTGAAGCGGTAGTGCACTAATGGGCTGCTGATCAGAGTAGTTCTGTTGAGAACCGCTACCGCCCGTGGTACTGTGTGAAACCTGAAGCGCTGACTGAAAGGGCCTCTGAGGATGTCCTCTATCATATGAATCCCTACCTCCGGATGAGGTATCACTGAACCTACCAGAATGATGAGGCCTCTTATCTAACCCCTGACCACCTTCTCGAGCGAGTTACATCTCTACCCGGTGGGCCGCATTGGCCACCTCCTGAAAGGAAATATCACTACCAACTCCCATGGCCATCTGAAGATGGATCGGCTGAATCAATCCATCAATGAATCTCCGGACCCTCTCTCGCTCTGTAGGGAGTATCACCACTGCATGGTGTGCCAAATCAACAAATCTGGTCTCATACTGTGTAACTGTCATGGAGCCCTGCTGGAGGCGCTCAAACTGCCTACGAAGGGCCTCCCGCTGAGTGACGGGGAGAAACTTCTCCAAGAACAACTCTGCGAACTGATCCCATGTCAAAGCTGGAGACCCTGCTGGTCTAGATAGGCAAAAATCTCTCCACCAAGTCTTGGCGGATCCTGCAAGCCTGAAGGTGCAAAAATCGACCCCGTTGGTCTCTACTATACCCATAGTCCTGAGGATCTCATGACAACTGAATAGAAAATCCTAGGGAACCTCCGATGAAGCACCGCTGAAAGTGGTGGTGAAAAGCTTGGAGAACCGATCAAGTCTCCACAAAGCATCCGAAGACATGGCCGCTCCATCTCCGGCCTGAGCTGTAATACCTATCTGGGATGCCACTGCAGGCTGAACCACTGGAACCTGAGTCCGAGGAGCTACCTGCTCCGAAGTATGCGTTGTAGGAGTCTGAACCCCTCCTCCAGCCTGAGAAGTGGCTGGTGCTACTGGCAGCAAACCCTCTCTACTGCACTGTCCATAAAGCCTGCTATACAGACGAGAGCATCCTAGAGATACGGGGGAAACATAACCCCTCCTGGGACCTGAGCTGGGCCCACTAGAGCTGTTGGGGCTGGAACCTCCTCATCGTAATCAATATGAGGCTCCACCTCTAGAACTGCTGCCTGGGGCTGAGCTCTGCCCCTACCACGGCCTCTGGCATGGCCTCGGCCTCTGCCCCCCGCGGGAGCTGCTGTGCGGTAGAAGAAAAAGCGCGTGTTCTCGCCATCTGCGAAAGAACAGAGTAGAAGGACAATCAGTATTTGAGAAACAGATTCGTACGACAAGAAAGAACAAAAGTGAAATGTTTCCAAACTCTGTAGCCTCTGGGGGATAAATATAGACGTCTCCGTACCTATCCTTCAGACTCTACCGAGTTTGTTCGTGAGTTGTGAGACCCAAGTAACCTAGTGCTCCGATACCAACTTGTCACGACCCGAATTTCCCACCACCGGGTCTACGTAAGCCAACTATTTAAACATTTCACAAAGTTTTTATCTAGAACAATATGATAAACTGAAATAAATACTTAAAATCTGCGGAAGACTTTTAACAAAAGCAATACCATAATGCGGAAGTTTAAAACATATCTCTACATAGTATCTGGTGTCACAACTCACGGACTACTAAGGAGTACTAAAAACATCAGTCTGAAAGAAAATACACAAGAGTCTATCTCGATATAAATAAACAAACTGAAATAACATAGATGAGACTCCGAACCCGCAGACGTCAGTAAGCTACCTAAGAGTCTCTGGACAAAAGGTCGGCTCCCGGTCTAGAACTGCTGCGGCGGTCCGTAAGCTACCTCCTGATCTGTGCACAAAAAGGCACAGAAGTGTAGCATCAGCACAACCGACCCCATGTGCTGGTAAGTGCCTAACCTAACCCCGGCGAGGTAGTGACGAGGCTAGACAGGACCTACCACAAACAACCTGTACAGATATATACAATAACAGGAGAATACGCTAATCTAAACAGTTAAAAGGGGAGGGAAGCATGTTGGGGGGCACAACAGTTCAAATACAGAAATCGGCTAACAAGAGTGAAAACTGAGCAGGTAATAACTGATAAAGAAATACCGGAAAGCTCAACACACAGAACAATATACTCAGTCCATATTCCCATTGTGGCACGCAACTCGATCCTCAACATTTATCACCGTTGTGGCGTGCAACCCGATCCTCGACAATTAATCCGTTGCAGCGTGCAACCTGATCCTCGACAATTAATCTGTTGTGGCGTGCAACCCGATCCTCAGTATTTAGTACCGTTGCGTCGTGCAAACCGATCCTCAATATTTACCAACAAAACTCACCCAACATCATTCGCAACTCAGGTGCGAGGGGAGTAACATCAAAAAAATACAAAAGTCCCAGCAAGGGAATATATCTAACAACTCAAATATCCCGGCAAGGGAGTGTTCAATTTATACCAAATCCCGGCAAGGGAGATAATCACAGGACGCCCACTTCTAATACTTAGCTACCAACAACTTTAAGTCGAGCCAATGCTTCAATATTCTATACAAGTTTTCTATTTGTCCTCAATCGATCATATCGGTGAACTCAATCAATTTAAGCAACAAGTCATATCACATTATTCGATTTGAAGCAATTTAAGACCCACGATCATGCTAGACTCGGGCGCATAGATAATCGTCAGCATACCTATACACCGACTCTACATAGCACATAGCAAATAATGTTCTAATCCTATTCCCTCGAGCCGAAGTTAGATCAAACACTTACCTCGGTCCGGAAATAGCAATCAAGCCTCTAACACCGCCTTTCTTCTAGAATCCAAATCCGAAACAATGATATCTAGCTATAATTCGATTCAATAGTATCAATAAGAGCTCAAAAACACAATCTCATAGCCTAGAAATAGAATTCCCATCATTCTTCCAAAAATAGCAAAATCCGATACCGGGCCCACATGGTCCAAACTCGAGGCTCGGACCAAATTCCAATCGCCCATAACCCGACGAGTTCAAATATATAATTTTTTTTATGATTCGACCTTAAATTGAGGTTAAATCACCCAAAATTCCCAAAGCCTTAGTTCTACCCCAAACCCTTAATTTCTACCTTTAATTCATGATTTTATGCTAGGAATTAGATAGATGATGATAGGAAATGAGGAAGATGAGTTAGATAATACTTACCCAAGGAACTTTGATGAAGGTTAGCTCTGAAATTCGCCTAGGTGTTGTGGAGAAGACAAGGTTTGAGACAAATGGGAATAATCCTGTAATGAACACTGTTTTAGGCTTTTAAAAATCACTGGAGAATATAACACTACGCTTTTGCGACACTAGGGTCGCGTTCGCGAAGAAGACTGGGCGGTAGTCATCGCGTTCGCGAAGTGAAAATACGAATGCGTAGAAGGAAGATACCAGGCCCAATAATTTTGGCCTATGCGTTCGCGATTGGCCTCATACGAACGCGAAGAAGGCTGCGGGCCAGGGCTACGCGAACACGTGGGTTTGTCCGCGATCGCATAGGAGGAAAACTCCAAAGCTATGCGAACGCGGGAGGCTAGTGTGAACGCGAAGAAGGAAGTTTCTGTGCAAAAATTGCAGAATTTCTAATGCATTCTAAGTCTAAAAAAACTCCGAACCAACCCCGAAATCACTCCCGAGCGCTCGGGGCTCCCAACCAAACACACACACTAACTCAAATAACATCCTACGAACTTGCTCGAGCGATCGAATCGCCAAAATAACATCAAAATCAAAGAATCAAACCCCAGAACTCAAAATTTTCATTTCAAAGTTTATAACTTCCAACTTTAGCTATTTAGGTCCGAAACACGTCAAACGACGTCCGATTTCGACCAAATTTCACAGAAAGCGCTTAACGCATATTTAAGACCTGTACCGGGCGTCGAAACCAAAATACGAGCCCGATACCTATATTTTCTAGCTCATTTTAATTTCTATTTTTCCTTAATAATTTCATAAAACAATTTAACAGTAAAATTCTTTTACCGGGGTTTCGGACCTCGAATTTTGACTCCGGGCACATGCCAGAGTCCCATATTTTTCTACGGACCTCCCGGGACCATCACATCACGGGTCTGGGTCCGTTTACCCAAAATGTTGACCAAAGTCAACTATATCAATATTAATATCATAATTCTTCAAATTTTTCACAGAATTCACATATTTTAACATAAAAACTTTTTGGCTTCGTGCCCGGACAATGCACGCAAATTGAGGCAACTAAAAATGAGGTTTTCAAGGCCTCGGAAGCGTAGAAAAAGGGAGAAATACGGTGATGACCCTTTTGGTCGTCACACTGTTATTATATGCAAACTCCGCCAATGGTAAGAACTGATCCTACTGCCCTCCAAAGTCACTCACGCATGCTCTAAGCATATCCTCTAAATTCTGAACTGTCCGCTCCGACTGCCCATCGGTCTGAGGATGGAATGTCGTGCTAAGCTCCATGCGGGTCCCCAACTCAGTCTGAATAGCTCACCAGAAATGGAAGTGAACTGAGGGCCTCTGTCTGATATAATGGAGACCGGCACACTGTGCAACCTCACTAAATCCTGAATGTAAATCTGAGCATACCTCTCTACCGTATAAGTAGTCGCCACTAGAATGAAATAGGCGGACTTGGTCAGTCTGTCCATAATAACCCACACTGAATCAACCTTCCGCTGAGTCCGCGGCTACCCAACCACGAAATCCATAGTGATGCGCTCCCACTTCTATTTCGGAATGGGCATCCGCTAAAATAGGCCACCTGGCCTCTGGTGCTCATGATTGACTTGCTGTCAATTCAAACATTTAGTCGCATACTCCGCAATGTCCTTCTTCATCCTCCGCCACCAGTAATGTTGCCTTAAATCACGATACATCTTCGTGGCACCGGGATGAATGGAGTACCTCGAACTCTGGGCCTCCTCTAGAACTCTCTCTCTCTCTCAAGCCATCAATATTAGGAACACATACATGGCCCTGAAGCCGTAACACACCATCCTCGCCAATAAAAATCTCCCTTGCACCTCCATGAAGTACCGTCTCTCTGAAAATTGCTGAATGTGGATCATCTAGTTGTCGGGCCTTGATCTCCCCCAATAATGAAGACTGAGCAACCACACATGCTAAGACCCGGCTGGGCTTTGAATTATCCAATCTCACAAGTCTGCTAGCTAAAGACTGAATGTCCAAAGCTAATGGTCTCATCTCAGCAAGAATAAATGCCAAGCTACCCATACTCTCCGCCTTCCTACTCAAGGTATCCGCAACCACGTTTGCCTTGCCTGAATGGTAAAGAATGGTAATGTCATAGTCCTTTAGTAGCTCAAGTCACATGTGATGCCTCAAATTAAGATCCCTCTGCTTGAACAAATGCTGCAAGCTGCGATGGCCTGTATAAACCTCACATGACACTCCATATAAATAATGCCACCATATCTTAAGAGCGTGAACAATCGCTGCCAACTATAGATCGTGCACAGGGTAATTTTTCTCATGAACCTTCAGCTGACGTGAAGCATCTGCAATAACTCGCCCCTCCTGCATCAATACACATCCCAAGCCGATGCGAGAAGCGTCGCAATACACTGTATACATCCCTGAACCGAAAGGCAATATGAGAACTGGTGTCGTAGTCAAAGCCGTCTGGAGCTTCTGGAAGCTCTCTTCACAATCATCGGACCAACAGAACAGGACACCCTTTTGGGTCAACCTGGTCAGAGGTGATGCAATAGATGAAAATCCCTGCACAAATCATCGATAATAGCCTGCTAACCCTAAGAAGCTCCTGATCTCGGTCACTGAAGTAGGATGTGGCCAACTCTAGACTGCCTCGATCTTCTTGGGATCCACCTTAATACCCTCTTCTGACACTATATGACCCAAGAATGCTACTGACTCTAGCCAAAACTCACACTTGGAGAACTTAGCATAAAGCTTCTGCTTTAGCAAGGTCTGAAGCACCACTCTCAAATGCTGCTCGTGCTCCCCCAGGCTACGCGAGTATATCAAGATGTTATCAATGAAGACGATAACAAATGAGTCAATATAAGGTCTGAACACCCTGTTCATCAAGTCTATAAATGTTGCTGGAGCATTAGTCAAGCCAAATGACATTACCAGGAACTCATAGTGACCATATCTCGTCCTGAATGCGGTCTTCGGAACATCTGAATCCCGAATCTTCAGCTGATGATACCCTGACCTCAGGGAAATCTTAGAGAACACCCTAGCACCCTGCAGCTTTTCAAACAAATCATCAATACGGGGCAAAGGATACTTGTTCTTGATGGTGACTTTTTTCAACTGGCGGTAATCAATGTACATCCGCATTGTCCCATCCTTCTTCTTTACGAAAAGCACTGGTGCACTCTAAGGAGATACACTGTGCCTAATAAACCCCTTAGCTAGCAAATCCTCCAACTGCTCCTTCAGCTCCCTAGGATCCATACGGTACGGTGTGATAGATATAGGCTGAGTGCCTGGAGCCAAATCAATACAGAAATCAATATCACGATCCGGAGGCATGCCAGGAAGATAGGAAGGAAAAACATCGGCGAACTCTTGGACTACTGGCACTGAATCAATCGTCGAAGACTCTGTGGTGGTGTCTCGAACATAGGCTAAATAAGCCAAATGGCACGCCCCAACCTCGGGAGGCGCGACCGGCGCTCAATCAAGTGAACCCGACTGAGCAAGACTAATCGAACACTTTCTACCCCAACTCAATATGAATACGGAACTCATGCCTTTGATTTATTTAGATGATAATACACGGTGTATACCACATTACTAATTCATTTCATATCATAAATATTTACCGTTCATAAGCTAGCTTTATGGATTCTATTAGAGTTACAGCTTAAGGAGATCACAAGTTTAGGATTACAACATATACATATAGTAGACTCCCCGAAACCCGTACATAACCGACACTAGTGTGTTCGGAGCCTCTAAGGATACAACAGATAAGCCTGACTATGCCGACAACAAGGCCCCGTCTATACCTCAAAAGTGAAAAGCTGTAATAACAAAAGATACACCATATAGCCCCATGGAAGAATAAGGGGCTCACCGAGACTTCGAGTAGAAGAACGCTCTACTACACATTGTCAGCACTGTCCTCTATGGAGCCACCTACAATCATAACACGAATGTTGCGCCCCCGACAAAAGGGACGTCACTACATTTGAATTGTACTGGTATGTATAACTGAACACCATTTTACGAGAAACAACTATCAAATAGATACAAGCAATTAATACGGGCAAATCAAGAAGCAATTCACATAATTCTTCATACAATTTCCACAACACAGATTAGGGCAATTCTGTCACGTGTTTACCACTATTCTCATTACCACCGCCATCTCGAGCGGAGTCCGGTCACGACCCGACCAACTAGGTCACCTCATTGGAGGTATTACTCACAATCAATATTTCATTTCCCTTATCCGAAATCCAATATCGGCACATTACCACCATGTGTGCGGCATGGTGTCTGATCACGACCCGACCGGCTAGGTTACCTCATTGGAGGAATTACTCAATTCACATCAGTCAACACCTTTAAATATCCATCCCACACATATCAAGGATAATTCAAGTTACAAATCACAGATAAATGAGCACATAGCTAGCATGAATAGTTCTTTGTTTCAATGTCGGCTTATAGCCCAAGTAATTCAACACATAATTATACTTTTCATCATTCTCTAATTATCAAGATTTGTGCATTATTCACATTGAGGCACATCCTTCACGAATATGTATAGTTATATGCAATTCAATTAATGCATAATGACAATCAATACTCTAGCCAATTTAACTCTTGCCATACTTTCGTAATGACAACGGAACTCAATTTCTAATAAAAAGGTATTTTAGCCATACATACCTCAATAAAGCTTTTCCTTACTCTTTTACAAATTTCCGGAACTCTTAGCGCTTCGATCTATTGAGCAAGATTTACAAATTAAATCGAGAATTAGAGACGAAACTGAAGTTCTAACTTGGTTCGAGCATATCGTCAAACACTAAAAGTGCATTATGACCTTAGGCCCCTTTTTGTGAGGAATTTCTATCATTTGTACCCCCAATTGCCTCCTTTTTAATTTTACTACTTTCCAATACTCTATGGTGGTATGCATGCAAGAGATTCATTCTCATACCCATAAATTACTTTCCCTAATAACCCCATATGGCTAAGTATACAAATATGAGCTGAGGTGATGGAGCCTTACCTATTGGGATGAAAATTCAGGAGCCTTCACTTGGTTAGTTTCAAGGACATAGCAAGATTCTAAGGAGAAGTTGATGGGGGAAACTTTCCACCTCTAACACCCTCTTTCTCTCTCTAAAAATCTCAAAAAATATGCTTAGAATGAGTTATAATGTCGAATATATCGATAGGGAGGTCGGGTTAAAATTAGAAAATTGGAGCACCGAGTAAAATATGCGATCGCATCTGCAATCGCAGAATGAACATGCGGTCCGCATAATGGACCGCAAAATGCCACCTAAAAAATCTTACGTTCTGACTCAGTCTGCGGTAATAATGCGGCTCGCATTCACGTTCTGCGATCGCAAAGTGCACTGCAGAACTGACACTCACAAAATTCAAAGGAGAAAATGCGACGACTATGTGGTCCGCATTTCAATTATACGACCACATTTTGACTGCATAACTGACTTCAATTTTAACCAACAATCTGACTCATTCTATGGCAGATATGCAGTCCGCATACCTGATTTGCGACCGCATTCTGGACCGCATTTCTTGCATTTTTCTGGAAATTTATTCTTGACTTTTTAATGCACTATTTAATCCAAAAAGATCCGTACCGCGACGAGCATGCGAGCCGCGAAGAATATTTGTGAATTTCTAACACATGCTCCTAACTTGGAACCACAGAATCTGAGTTTTCGAGTAGGGACTTCACGGGGCCTTACACCAAACACCCTTTCTCAACCATGTGCTGAGCCTTCAAGAAAGAAATAACTTTGCTAGGCGTATCAGCCGTGGAACCCTTCCACTCTAATCTTGGCAATCCAGGCATAGCTAGCGAAATAGTCTTGGCATGACAATCAAGTGGCGTGATATGGGGATAACCAATCCATGCCTAAAATGACCTCAAAATCAAGCATATCAAGCAACAGAAGGTCTGCTCTAGTCTTATAACCACAGAAAGCAATCACTCAGGACCGGTACACCCGATCCACAACCACACAATCACCCACATGAGTGGATACATGAATAGGAACATCCAAGAACTCAGGAGAAGTAACCAAAAAATGAGCAAACAGAGAGGACACATAGGAATAAGTAGATCCGGGATCAAATAATACCGAAATGCCCCTACCGTTGACTGAAATAACACTTGTGATAACGGCATCTGAGGCCAATGCATCTGGCTTGGCCGGGAGAGCATAGAATCTGGCTGGAGCATCGGCTGCCTGGCCTCCGCCTGACTAAGAAGCATTTGGCTGACCTCTCCCTGTCTGGCCTCCACCTCTAGGACGACCTCTACCGGTCTGTCCTCCACCTCTAGGTGGCTGGGCTGCTGGTGCTGGAACCATGGACTGTTGTTCCTGCTGTATAGCCTTGCCTCGAAGCCTGGGGTAGTACCTCCTCATGTGACCTGGGTCTCCGCACTCAAAACAATGTGGTGCGGCGACCTGCTGCCTAGATGGCTGACTCTAAAAACCAGAAGATCCACTAGAAGAAGCCTGAATGGCCGGCGGGCGGTATGAACTCTCCGGCATAACATTGAGATAAGAACCGGAAGAATATGGAGGACCTGAATAACCACTGGAAGAACCCTGAATGGCTGGTAGGCGATAAGAACTCTCTGGCATGGCACTAAAATAAGAGCGTGCTAGAGCACCCAGAGCAGGTGGTGGTGCTGAAACTGGGGCCTACTGGGCTGACCCCTCCCAGAGTCACCTCTACCCCTAGCTGGGGCACCTCTAAACTCTCCGGAGAATCTGGCCCTCTTCTCCTGCTGCATCTACTCAAAACCCCTCTGACGGTAACCCTCAATCCTTCGAGCAATCTTAAGTGTAAGTTGATAACCTGTGCCCATCTCCACCTCTCGAGCCATACTGCTTCGAATAGTGGGATGTAATCCCGCAACAAATTGTTGTACCCTCTCTGCCTCTGTGGGAAGTATCAGAAGTGCATGGCGAGATAACTCAAAGAATCTCGCCTCATAATCGGTCACTAACATCTGAACCCACTGTAAATGCTCAAACTGAAGACGCAGCCCTTCCCTCTCAGAGGGTGGAATGTACCGATCAAGGAATAACTGGGTGAACTGACCCCAAGTGAGGGGAGGAGAACATGCTGTCCTGCTAAGAGCATAGGACTGCCACCATCTACCGGCCCTGCCCTCCAACTGGAAAGTGGTGAAGTCAACTCCATATGACTTAAGTATCCTCATATTGTGCAGTCTATCCCTGCACATGTCAATGAAATCCTGGGCATCCTCATGATGCTCACCCCCGAAGACTGGAGGGCACAACCTGGTCCATCAGTCCAATAGCTTCTACGGATTACCCTCCATAGCTGGCCTGGGCTGGGGTGCCACTGCAGTAACTGGCTGAACCTATCTGTAGGTAGTACACCCGGGGTCTAATAAACTACAGCTGTATGACCTGGGGGCTGGGCAGTAGGGGTTTGTGCTCCCCCACCTGCCTGTGAAATAGCTGGATTTGCTGGAAATAAACCAGCCTGAGTCATAGTGTCCATGAACCGAAGCATGCGGCCCATCACCTCCTGAAATCCCGGTGCTGTCATGAAATCTGCCGGGGTAGGCTCAGCTGCAGGTACCTCACTTTGCTACTCAATAATGGGATCCCCCACCGGGTCTGCTGGTGGTATGACTGGAATGGCTCTGGGGCGCCCTCGTCCCCTACCACAGGCCGGTACCCTCCCCCGACCTCGACCTCGGCCTCTAGCAAGGGGGGGAGCAGCTCTTCCTGGGACTGGAACATCAGCGGTACGAGTTCTCACCATCTGTGAGAGAATAGAAATGGAAATTTAGAACATCAACCATTGCATGATAGGAAGTGAATAAAGATTATTCTTTACAAATACCCTATAGCTTCTTGAAGATAATTACAGACGTCTCCGTACCGATCTACAAAACTCTATTAGGTTTGCCCGTAACTTTTGAGACATACGTGAACCTAGTGCTCTGATACCATGTTGTCACGACCCATTTCCATAAAAGGTCATGATGGTGCCCAACAACCTTGCCAGGCAAACCAAGTGCGGAAGACATTTCTAAGTTTAACAACATAGCCATTTTTAAGAAGGGGAATAAGCATCCCAAAAGGGGTTTTTCAGAAACCCGATACAGTAATAGCATAACAGGGACATAATATTACAACCCAAAACTAGTCTACTAAAGTGTGTGCTAGGACCTGGCATCACAAGTACGGGCATCTGGTAGAACATACATACACCTCTATCCCACTATCTAAAATAAAGAAAGACAGCAAAATACAAAAGAAGACTCCATCTGGCTGTTGAGCGACGTAGGAAGGGAAGCAGCTCACTGTAGAAGTCTCTATCACAACTCACTAGCATGTGCCCGATCGATAACCAGATGAATCGGCCTCAGAACCTGTACATTTAAGTATAGAAGTGTAGCATGAGTACATAAACAATATGTACACATTGAGTATCCCGCCTAATCTTGAAGAGGTAGAGACGAGAGGTCGACTTGATACCCACTAGGTAAGGATAATATTACGATAATGATGTACAATTTAGTGCATAAATAGTTCATTTATATGACAGTTATCATGGAAGTCATAATCATGTTCTTAATTACATTTTTCCTTTATCATTTTTCCTCTTTTACAATAATTAGCAATAAATCATGAAAGGTCTAAGACCGAGCATACATTTATATATATATATATATATATATCATGCGCAACAAAGTCGAGGTCGACGGCCCGTTCCAACAGAATATAAATTGTGCACTGTAAAGGGTCGAGCGGCCCGTACCATAGATGCATCTATTTCACCGAGGCGATCGGCCTGATCCACAAATATCAATTAAAACATCAAGAATGCACACAAAGGCATCATTTATACACAAGGAAATCCTTACAAGGTCCAACAATATTCGTATGATCACTTTTCGTTCTTCTCTAGTCTTTTAACATATCATAAAAGATCATTTTGAAAATTCAAATAATGGTTATCTCACATTGAGCATGATGTGGGTCCTAAACTACCCAAATGTTTAATATCATAGTTGCTACGCACGGACTCTCATCACAACTACGTACGTAGCCCCCGCATGCAATAGCAATTTATAATTTATTAGTCCTAAAGGGACAATTCCCTCTCACGAGGTTAGAAAGGAGACTCACCTCGCTCCAAAGCGCACTTCCAACTATCAAGAACAATCCCAAACCCTCAAAGCGAAGCCAAAAGCACACGAACTAGTTAAACAATATAGGGATTAGTCAATAAGGGCTTACAAGGTTGAATTCTAACTATTTAAGTGATTTCCCAACCTTTCCCATAAATTTCCTAAATTCTGACCCCGGGCCCACGTGCCCAGATCCCGAGATTTTTCAAAGAAAATTATTTTCTATAACCTAAGGATCACTAATATGTGATTTCTAGTTCATTACATAGCTAATCATGTGGTTAAATCTTAATTTCATGAAAACCCTAGGTCTAGCTCAAATCCCTTGATTTTACCAAATTTCTAGTGTTAAATCTACCTAATGTTTATGTATTTGAACTAAAAATGAGTGGGGGTTACTTACCTCGAAATGTTATGTTGAAACCTCCCCTTTGGAATCACTAAAATCGCCTAAGTGTTGATGGAAATATGGAAGAAATGAGCTTGAGCTCGTATTAAATGAGCTTCTATCCCCAACGATTTTTGCTTCTACGGAAGAAATCCCGCTTCTGCGGGTTCCGCTTCTGCAGAAAAATTGCCGCTTATGCGGCTTCCTGGCAACTTGGGCTCGACTGCTTCTGCGGTCTGGGAGTCGCAGGAGCGTGACTGCTTCTCCGGTTTCCCAGGACTTGCTCCTTTCCGCTTCCACGATGAGGCGACCGCTTATGCAGTCTTGCTTCTGCGATCCAAGAGCCGCAGAACCGGTTATGATAGAAGCAGCAGATGGAGTTTTTCCTAAGTTTTAAACTTCACTCGAACCTCGACCTTTTGACGCTCGGGGCTCCCGAGCCCCGCCCGAACATACCGAGAAGTCTGAAATCACGAGTCGGACCCTCAAAACACCCAAAACAGTGCTAAATCAAGGAGTCGAACCCCAAAACCAATTGAATCAACTTAATGAACTCCAAGTTCTTAATTTCCTTTCAACGGGTCAAAACGCCCTTAAACTATTTGGATTGTCACCAAATTTTACAGGTGGGTCTTAACTGATATTTCGGACTTGTACCAAGTTTCGGAATCGAAATCCTAACCCGATACCTATGAAAACAATGATTTCTTAGTTTATTTAATTCTTTGAAACTTAAACTTAACAAGTTTACATAAAAATTCATTACTCGGGCTAGGGACCTCGGAATTCGATTCCGGGCATACGCCCAGGTCCTATATTTTTCCGCGGACCCTCATAAATTGTCAAATCACGATTCCAGGTCCATTTCCTCAGAATGTTGACCGAAGTCAAACTTGGCCTTTCTTAAAGGAACTTAAAGAAGCAACTAGGCTTAATCTTGCTCAGACTCTTCTAAATTCCGAACCACCCGTCCCCGCAAGTCATAAATTAGCTAAAGCATGTGTGGGAAGTATTATTTAGGGGAACGGGGTTCGAAAATGCAAAATGACCAGTCGGGTCATTACATCTTCGCTCCATAATATACTTTATATAATCAGATTGCACTGATCTTAAATCCTATAATCTCGTCTCACCCAGTATGAACTACTCAGGCAATAAGCCACTCCGAATGCAATCAAAAGTCTCATACGACTCCACAATGTGCCAATAGGCCACCAATCCAAACATAACACAAACGGAAATCAAACTCTGGAAGGAATTACCTAACTCCCGCACTACTACGGACCTTCCTTAGAAGATAGGAAGCGAAACACACAAAAAAAATAACATATAGAGGACCAAACTCGACATTACACTGTTTCGGTGCGCAACCCGATCCAAATAACATACCCATGGCGGTGTGCCACCCGATCCAAATAACACACCCATGCGGGCGTGCCATCCGATCCAAATAACATACCCATGGCGGTATGCCACCCGATCCATACATAGATCTCATATAAGGAGATTGCACTTCGAGCTAAATCTGCTCTTTACAATAAAAATATCGAATTTCAATCGCAAGCACGTTAAGTGCATAATACCATTCGTGAGAAAGCACATAGCGGTATAGGCTACAAGACTCTAGCGCAATTGAGGTGCGGTACAAGATCTGAATCTCAAGAGCCATTTGCTCATAATAAGATATCGCCACGCGGAGCCTCAACGTATAAAAATTTACCAAGCCGTATCATAACTCGTACGACGCAATACATCATTACCTGGAATAGCTGATGACAAAATAACACCCTGACTGTTCCTCCATAGGGAACGCTCGTTGAAACGAACACAACTGGCCTGATATAAAGCCAAAATTCACATTTAAATCCATCCACCGACCTCAAGTAGATCTTGATCATATCAAATTAAGCCAATGACCTTTCAAAGGTCCATACTAATTCCCCACCTCTCGTAACACACAAGGACAACCATCATAACCGGAGTACAATCCACAACTCAGAATCTGAGTGCCCCCCAGGCATCCATTCTCAATTTAACGATATCATCACAATTCTTCATACTTGGTTTATATCTTTAATCAATCAAGTGGTGTCGTGCCACATTTATGCAATCTTCCTGTGGAATCCACTCCCACATTCTACCATAACAATTAACTGGGTCTTACCTCTAACCCACCGACCGCACTAATGCTGATAAGCAATCAAGAATCAGTAACCATGATACAAGCCCTCGTTACAAAATACCAATCTCAGGTGACGCTGAAGACAACCCCACCTTACTTTATCATTCAACCCTTTCCTTGCTCATTCGAGCCCGTGACATCCTTGTTAACACTGAACTGCAACCTTGATCCTCACTTCGTATTTTCCATGCTACTCACTGCACCCAACGTACCAACATACGATAGAACACGATTTTTCATCGTAACTCCGAAATCATTAATATTTTAACACTTCATCATATACGAACTTTTCACTTAACTCACTTCGGGAGAATCATAGCAACACACAGGTAAATTCCCATAACCGTAGAATATGGAAATCTGCAAGTAGTGGTCCAAGCAACCATATCCCTTCCAAAATTTGCTTCCTCATAACAAGCCACAATAGTAGAATGGTTTAGAATGTTATTAATTACGGCGGCCGAAAAACCTCACACGTACCGCCACAAATAAAACGCATAACTCGATCACGCTAAATGAACGGATCACAGACCCCAACATGCCAAATTCAACTATGGCTAATCAATCCCTTTCCCTCCAATTTATCCTTGATTGCTTTGGAAATAATACTAATTCTCTTTAACGCATAACATACTCCCTCTACACTCACCCCGAGTGACCTTGAATTGCAAGATCATTATGTCTCAAATCTCACGAATTATTTCACATTTCTCAAATGCTACACCATAAGGTAACACATCATAGAACATTCTGGGCACCTTCTCATAAGCTGCTACAAGGCTTGATTCTTAGTTGTACTTATAGGCTTGAAATCATTAGGTACCACACTTTATCTTTTGAGTTCCACTAGCACCGTTGCTGAGAGCCACCCACTCTGACTTGATCCCGAATATAATCAACTCCCTGAATCTTCTAGCATATTAATACCCTCTCAATGAAGCACTTGGCAGAGTCACTGCCCTTTTAACCCGTTTCTATACATGGCATAAATCTTAAATCTTTTCCCAAGTTCGAAAATGAGCCCATAAGACTAACTATAGCACATCCTTAATAATTCCTCCGCTCAATTTACTACTTATGGTCTTTTCTCTAAGCTGACTTAACCCATAAATATGCTAATAACTAGAAATCACGCAAGTAGTTAATCATACAGCCCAATCATAAGCAGTGGGACTCTTCCACTTAGCTTGAAGCCATCATTTCAACGTTCTTGAGTTTGCCCGACCTTTTTACCTCTTATTGACTTAACCTCACGCCACAAATTATCAAAATCTCTCTGGATCTTCCTGTAAATCCCCATCTTTCATATTCTAAGTCTTCATCCACATTTGCACGACCGATCTCTCTGTTGAACAACCAATATAATTCATTGCAGAAGCTTCGCCAACCACGCGATCGCTAATCTGCTCACGGGGAATAACCCAACTAGGGAAATCACCTCCCGACAACTTCCCATGCCACTGAACGGGGTACATTCACTATGACACCAATAGCCCATCCTGAGTCCGAGCTCACCTTCAAGTTGCACAAGTCCATTCGCCCCTCGCGGACATCAATTAAATGCGCGGCAACATCCTTCCAAATTCAGGGTTATGCTGCACCCTCCTCCATTTCAAGCAGCTCCTTTCCGCCATATCAATCTTCTGCTGCATAATAGCCCACACTTCACAGCATACCTGCAGGCTTCAATCACCAATCATTAAAATCTCTAATTCGATCCAAACTCTCCTTAAGACACGTATTCTTCCTACTATCAAGCCCATATGCAACCCTCGCCTCTTTCCCACTTTGGCGGAACTCATCTCTTTAATTAACCACTAGACCTTGCTCCTCACACTTGGCCTTCTAGAAGTTTTAAAGACCATCTGACACTTCCCACATGTCCTTCCTCATACTTTGCTTCTCAATTGTTGCCTTAAATGAAATCTATCTTCGTGGCACTTGAACCCACCGTTGCTGCTAACTTTAAACCTTTCCAAAGGTCATCTTTATCGAGCCGTCAATAGTAGAAATTTTGATTCGATCTTAAACCACCGCATCATGCAATATCTAACAGTTGTATCTTCAATACTATTTCATAATATCTTTCCCCAAGGCGAATTATAGCAAATCATAACACTGACAAGCTTAAAGCGTTCAATTAGGATAAGAGCACCCCCATATAGAGGAGAACTCCACCACGCTTGCAATTACCACGTTTCATTACTTTCACCAGTCCCCATCTATCCATCCTTAGTTCGATTGACTTTCCCCTGTCGGGAATAAAATACTGAATCCCTTGATTACACGCTGAGTAAACCTCCCTTCAATTTATTTACTACCCTGACAAATGGGCAACACCCTACCATTACAACAACACTACGGAATAATTGCTCATAAGCATCATGGCAACCTGTGCCTAGCCTCAAGGCTCTTAGAAGTTCTGTTACTAAGCTGAAACAATAGAATATCCCTCCAAAGTGCGACTATAATAGTCCAATCAACTATACCGGGAAAATCATCCCGCACCACATTTGTAGTGCCATAACAATCCTTCAATTTTCAATTTATAACAAGCGCTCGCGTAAGATTGAGTAGGAAGAAATCAAGGCATAAGCCTCAAAGGAATTGAACCGCACGAAAAGGAAATCAAGAAGGAAAGTACTCCTAACAGTCCTGCAGCCTCCCGAGGATAAGTACAGACATCTCCGTACCGATCCGCGAGACTCTACTAGACTTTCTCATGACTCGTGAGACCGACGGGAACCTAGTGCTCTGATACCATGTTGTCACAACCCAAAATCCACTAAGGGTCTTGGTGGCGCCGGACACCTCTGTCATGCTAGCCAACTAGATTATCAATTAATTCCTCTTTTAATACTTCTGAAAACCTTGAAAAACTAAGGTTTTTCCTTCCATTTTCATAAAGAAAGGTTCACTACTTGAATTCAAATTTAAATAATAACAATTAGTACAAATCTGTTGAAACCCATCCCAGAAAGCCAGTGTCACAAGTACATGAGCAACTATCGATAAGAAAAGTAAAATACAGCATCTGTCCGAAATACAGTGGATAGGGAATAAATAATAAAATGCTAAAAGGAACTACACTGGCTGCGGGTCATCTCGAACAATGAAGCTCACCTAGTCCCAGAGTTATCCATGCTGCTACGCCTAGTAGGCTGCTAGAAGTACATATACCTGTGCAACAAAAATGCACAGAAGTGTAGTATGAGTATGTAATCAACGTGTACTCAGTGAGTATCCCGCCTAATCCCGAGGAGGTAGAGACAAGATGGCCAACTCTGACACTCACTAGAGGTCAATTAGCAATATTCTATAAGTGCAAGAATAATCATGGATTTGTATAGAAGTTCTGATTGTGAAGCCAGAAAATAGGTAAACACCTTCAACAATAAATCAAGGGCTTCTAAAGTCTGTTCTTTATTATCTTATCGGTTTATATCAAGACATGTAGGTCCAATTCCACATTTACAATTTTCAAGTAACAGATAAACATGCGCAAATTATGCCGAGGTCGACGGCCCGCTCCAACAGGAATATAAATTATGCACTGCCGAGGGTCGAGCGTCACGAACCATAGATGCATCTATTCTCACCGAGGCATTTGGCCCGTTCCATAAATAAACACATATCCTACTCGCGAATCATCCATGCGACGCAGGCACACATAAAGTACTTGCTCAAGTAGGAAACTAAGAGTTTATCGAGGATAATCATCCAAATAGACAAATTTCTCTTTTTAACATTTCAGGGAAAATTAATATTAAATCTCTTTTTAAATTCCTTTACCAATTCAAGGTGATTTAAACAATTCAAACTATCAATGGGTTCACAGTTAATCCAAGTATAACATGCTTTTTGGGTCCTAGACTACCCGAACAATAGCATAATAGTAGCTACGCACGGACTCTCGTCACCTCGTGCGTATGTAGCCCTCACAAATAGGAGCACATAACCAATTTAACTCACCTATGGGGTAATTTTCCCCTCACAACATTAGAAAGGAGACTCACCTCGCTCCGAAGGCTCATAACCGGCATTCTACATTCATTCGAAGCCTTGAACCGACGCACCATACACCCAAACTAGCCAATTAACGATAAATTAATGAGAAAATGCTCAAATACTTATTAACAATTCAAATTATACAAATTCCCAACTCCGCTTAGTGAAATAACCAAAATGCTTTCGGGCCCACGTGCCCGGAATCCGAAATTTTTCGAAGATAAAGGTTACCCACGACTTAGGAACTCAAATATATAATTTTTAATAAACTCCATCCTCAAGATCGAGGTCAAATTCGAAGAAATGTAAATTTCTAGTTTTCCCACCAAAACCTCAAATTTATATAAATTTCAATGTCTAAATCTGTATATAATCTTGTATTTAACTCAAAACCAGTAGAAATCACTTACTCCCATGCTTGACGATGAAAATGACGCTCAAAAGTTGCTCCAAGATCACTTCCATGGAAGAAAAATGAAGTTATATAAGCCAAAACCCATTTTTAAAATAACACTGCCCAGAAAACCTTCTATGTGATCGCATACAGTGCCACGTGATCGCATAGGGCAACTCTGCTGCCTCTAAAATCCTTATGTGCATTTGCATAAATCAATCCTGTGATCGCGTAGGCCCAGGTATTCTTCTTCAGCGATCGCATGCTGCCTATTGTGATCGCATAGACCAATTCAGCCCCCCCCCCCCCCCCCCCCCCCNTCTTTCTTGTGATTGCATAGAGTAAAAATTTGCTGCACATATACCAGCAAACCAGCCGTCCTCACCAGGCAAAAATTGATCTATTAACCATCTCGAATCCACCCAAGGCCCCCGAGACCCAAACCAATCATACCATCCAAGCCCAAAACACATTACGGACTTGCTCGAGGCTTCAAATCATATCAAACAACGCTAAAATCATGAATTACACCCTAATTCAAGCTTAATGAACTTTGAAATTTCAAACTTCTATTTCTGATGTTTAGACCTATCAAATCACATCTGATTGACCTCAAATTTTCCACACAAATTATATTTGACATTACGGACCTACTCCAACTTTCGGAATTGGATTCCAACCCTGATATCAAAAAGTCAACCTCCAGTCAAACTTCTAAAAAACCTTCAAATTTCTATCTTTAGCCAAATGGCTTCAAAATGACCTACGGACCTTCGAATTCACTTCCGATCGTGCTCCCAACTCTAGAATCACCATACGGAGCTATTTCCAGACTCGAAATCCCAAACTGACACCGATAACACAGAAATGCACTTCAAGCCAAACTTAAAAAATTTCTTCTAAATTGCTAACTTCCACAATATGCGTCAAAACGCTCCCGGGTTATCAAAAATCCAATTCGGGCATACGCCCAAGTCCGAAATCATCATACGAACTTGCTGGAACCTTCAGATCCTGATTCCGAGGTTGTTTACTCAAAATTCCAATCCTAGTTCATTGTTTCAACTTTAAGCTTCTCAAATGAGATTTTTCATTTAAATTTAACTCAGATCTTGCTGAATTTAAATTCCGACCATGGAAACAAGTCACAATACATGAAATGAAGCTGCTCATGGCCTCAGACTGCTGAATGAAGCACTAGGGCTCGAAATGACTGTTCGGGTCGTTACAGCCCTGCCTAACTCTGAACGACAACGTTTATTGAGGGGGGGGGGGGAATTTGGATCAGGTATATGGGATTTCTGGCCCGGGTTTGGCCAGTTTTTTGGAAAAAAAACATTGGGCCAAGGGTAAATTAAGACAATGCAGCCCAAATAAATTCTTCAATTCCTCTTTTTCAATTAATTCTTTTCCTTCTTCTTTCTTTTTCTATTTTCCACAATTAAAGCAAAATCTAAATTAAGTCTTAGAACTTAATTAACTAAAAAAAACACTAATTAAGCCTAAATGATAATTATCACAATTAACAAATTAAAAGGAAAGCCACTCGAAATCAAAGTTAAGACTAAAAATGTAAAATAAACTATTTTTTGTGATTTTTTTATTTTTATAGAATAACTAATTTGCTAATTAATCTCAAAATGTAAAAGTTAAATCCTAAATGCACATGTAACACATTTTTTGTATTTTTCATTAATTAAACTAAATTAACATGCACGGAAATATGCAAATAATTACAGAAAATACCACAAAACTCCACAAAATTGCAAATAATGGAAAATTTATTTTGTTTTTTTGAATTTATGGGAGTAATTCATATAGGGAAAAAATCATGTGCTCACACCTGTTGTGCACATCCACCCAAGTTATGGCGGGATATTTGATCAAACTTTGTTTTAACTGCCTTGAAGCTACCGAGCTTCGTTCATTCAAGCCAGAGTTAAGGCCTGTACTGCCCAGTCATTGGAGACTAGTGGTAATTCCATTTGCTCCATCTGGAAACGAGATACGAATTCCCTCAGCATCTCGTTCTCCCTCTGTTTGATTTTGAAGACATCAGACATTCTGGTGGAGACCCTGATGGCACCGGCGTGTGTCCTCACAAAAGAATCCGCTAGCATGACAAATAATTCTATTGAATTTGGGGGCAGGTTATGATACCACATCATAGCCCCTTTAGCAGTGTTTCTCCAAATTTCTTCAACAAGACGGAATCAATTTTGTCGTCCTTCAAGTCATTCCCTTTTACGGAACAAGTACAAGAAGTAACGTGCTCATTGGGGTTTGTGGTCCCGTTATCTTCAGGACATCGGGCACTTTGAATTTTTTCGGGATGGGCTTCGAAGCCACAATTGATGGGAATGGCCTCTGCATGAAATTCTTTAAATCTATACCCTTCTGAACTGGGGGTGCCCCGGGGATCTGATCAACCCTCGAGTTATAAGTCTCTACTTTTTTGTTCTTCCCTAACTTTAAAATTAGGGACTCGAACTCTTCACCAGGCGGGGCCACCCCCATTTCAGCAACATCTCTGAGGCCTGCATATAAGGGAGTCAAGTGTAAGTAAATAAAAACATTATAGAAAATGGCACTGAAAGCATACAGGATAAGCTTACCATGATTCCTGACTTCCCATCTGTCGTTTGCCAAGTCACACCAGCAGTGCTCGGCGTGGGAGAAAGTTGACACCAACTTATAATCCCAGTCTTCAAGGTCGGGGACCGCGTGAGGCATCTTACATAACAGATGAAAGCATTACATAAACCAAAAAAAATAGAGTACGAACACTAATGGGTAATATGTTACTTACGATCGAGGTTCCACTTCTCGTGGAATGGTAGTTTCTCCTCTGGGATGATGTCGCAGGTCCTTACCCACATAAACCGGCTCATCCAACCCCGATCCTTGTCCTCATCAAGGGTTGCGAACAAGGCCTCTCTCGGCATTGGAGCTTGATCAACCCTCAAAAAAGCTAAGGTCAATATAACCGTATGAGGTGGCTGAGAGTGAACTCCAGCCCCTGGGCCTTACTAGAAAGGAAGTGGAGCATGATTACTATACGCTAGAACGAGGGGTGAACCTGGTCGAGGGTGACCTGGTATCTCTTGCAAAAGTTTACAATGACTGGGTTGAGAGGACTGAATGTGAAGGGGTAAGTGTAGACACTTAGAAACCCCTCTGTGTAGGTTGTAATGCTCTCTATAGGAGAGGGGATTTGTACCACAACCTCGGCCCCCCAGTTACAGTATCTCTTCACAGCCTCGAGATGTCCCTCCGCTATTGAGTAGATGTATCTCGACACGTGTTCACATCGGCCAGAGATCGCTGGAGGGTTCTTGACTTTGAAGTCGCCTTTTAAGATACAAGGGCTGAGAACACACTCGTGGGGGGAGGTTCCACCAGTCTATTGTCACTGGCTGGCCGAGAAGAAGAGGAAGCAGCTTTCTCCTTTTGTGGGACGGTCTTGAAGATTTTCGCCATATATTCAGGTAGAAGGAAGCAAAAATAGGCAAAAATTGGAATTTTTTATACTAACTAAGTTGAGTCAATGGGTGGTAAAGAGAAGAGATGAAGAGGGTAATAAATTAAAAAACTTCGTAGAGGCGAAAGTAAATATTTTATTCAACCAAAGAGCCTGTATTAATTGGTTGATCGCGACAGTTCGGTGGTGCTAGTGGCCGATCATCCACTAGAAAGCATTAATGGTTTGGGGAACTGTACCGACGGGAATTTTTGATCACCTTGATATCTTAGGTCACAAGGGTGACATCATTATTAGGGTCTCAAGCAAATCGAGGCCAAGTCATTTCTTATTGTTTTACTCTAGAAACGAGGGGACTATCTGTATACGATAGAAATTGGGACTACCCAATTTCATTCTTTAGTCGAGATAGGAATGTCACATCGAAGAGCTAGGACGTTGAGTCCAGATCGAGGTAGTCATCGATTGCGACCAGAAAGGAACAGGCTTCGAGTGACATCGTCATAGCTTGACAACGCAAAAGGCGAGATTTTCGCGATTAGTCGATGATCATGGCGTGAATCCTGAAACGGATCAATCTATGACAGTTAATTAGATGCTAATATGATTTCCTAATATAATTAGAAGTGTAACTTATTTAGGACTCCTCTACATATAAAAAGGGATCCCTATCACGACCCAAATCCCAAACCCGATCGTGATGGCTCCTCTCGTGAAGTCAAGCCAGCCAACAAAAAAAAAAGCTTCCTTTTAACAGTTATTTAACATTTATAAAGCTAAAACATGAATAGCATAATCAATAGCGCAGAAGACAATGATAACAACAGGGAACCATCCCGTCACAGCCCGACGTCGGGGTGTCACTAGTCATGAGCTACTACATAGTTCACTAAAGTACTACAAGTCCGGAAATAGGAAAATATTCTGAAAGTAACACGAACAACATAAAATAAGGGAGAAGATCTTGTGCCGGGGACACTAGCGGTCACCTGGCTCAGCTATGATAACAAATCTTCAAACGGCTCAAAACCCGTTACCGGGTGGTCAAGTATCTGCATCTGCACACGAGGTGCAGAGAGTAAAGTGAGTACTCCAACTCAGTGAGTATAAAAGTAAATAATAGCTGAAAGCAAGAAATCACGTAAGGCACTCCATCATGCTATATAGAACAGTACAACCCTTTTTAGAAAAAAAACAATAAAACCGTGAAATCCTTTGGAAAACATCTGGGCTCAGTTAAAACCTCTTTTGAAAATATTCCATTTCAATAGTTTAAGCAAATGCATGCGACACAAATAGTGCAGTCAGCACGTCAGTCAGCCCCTCAGGCGCAGCACTCCATCAACAAATAACACCGGGGTACCCGGTAAACTGTGCAAGAAGTAGCATGAATGCCAATAAAATGAGTGTGTTGTATATCATGACAACCAGTACAAATAGGAAAAAATGCATGATGCAATGCATATGATGATACATTCCAGTACCCACTGCGGCGCGCAGCCCGAGCCACCCATATTCATTTATCGTCGACGGCGCTCACTGGGGGTGTGTATAGACTCCGGAGGGGCTCCTACAGTCCAAGCGCAATATCAAGCCATCTCGTGGCATCAAATCTAGGCCCTCAGCCTCATATCAATATCAATGTAACCAACCAGGCTCTCGGCCTCAATATCAATGTAACACCGCTACGGCGCGCAGCTCTAGCCACCCATAATCAGTATAATACTGTTGCGGTGCGTAGCCCGAGCCACCCATAATGTTTCAAGTCACATCACATAGTGTCATTGTTACCACTATTTCAAGTCACTGCTGCGGCGTGCAGCCTGAGCCACCCATAATCAGTCCAGAAAATATCGTAAGCCCCTTGGGCATTTATAAAACAGTAGTTCTCAGCCCGAAATAACATTTAAAGTATCATTTGAGTTTTCAAAACTTAGAAATACGGCTGAGTTTACAAAACAGTATTTAAAATCTTGGACTGAAACCAAATAACATGCAAGATATACAAAAACAGAAATCTCAATCCCCGAAGGATTCACATGGTTGGCATGAAGCGCAAACATGGAAATCAGCCCAAATTATGATGATAACAAGTAATTTCAGTCAAATACGCAGTAAAATCAACAACCGGGACGGACGAAGTTACAATCCCCAATGGTGGTTTACCCCACGCTCATATCCGGCATGCAAGTCACCTCAATACAGCACTATGATGTGCAAATCTGGGGTTTCAAACCCTCAGGATATCATTTACAAGTATTACTCGCCTCGAATCAGAGAAATCTCTAGCCCGCGAATCCTTTGCCCCTCAAACCGGCCTCCACGCACGTCGAATCTAACCAAAATCAGAGCAAATACATCACAATATGCTAAGGGGACAATACCCAATTGAAAGCAATCGAGAAATAGCAAAAATCTCGAAACTAGCAAAAACCGAGCCCCGAGCCTGCTTCCTGAAAAATTACAAAACTTACATCACCGGCTTCCTTATCTCACCACGAGTTCATACATACCAAATTCACAAAAATCGGAGTCCATTGGGCCCCTCAAATCACTAGTTTAAACTCTTTCAAGTTTCAACCCCTAACCTCCATTTTTAGCCTTAATTCCCTTGGATTTTCAGTGTTAATCCATATTTTTATACCATAAAAACATAATCTAAGACCAAGAATCCATACCTGATGAAGACTCTCGAAACCCTCTTTAAAATCGCCCAAAAATCGCCTTAGTCCGAAGTCCAAAATGTTTTCTCCTTCAAAATTAGAGAAGAAGGCTTAATATGGTTCTGCCCAGTCATTTTCGCTTATGCGGTCAAATAACCACACCTGCGGTCACTGCACACGCGACCAAATGACCGCTTATGCGGTCTTCCTTAAAATCCCTTGGACCGCTTATGCGATCTAGAACCGCTTCTGCATTCGCCGCATTTGCGGATCCACGTCCGCTTCTGCGGAACTCCCTGGTCCTTCGAGGACCGCTTCTGCGACCAATACGTAGCATCTGCCGAACCGCTTATGCGTTCCCTTTTTCGCAGATGCGGAAATGACAGAACCAGCAAAACTTCAAACCTGCAACAAACTCCGAATCATCCGTTTAACCACCCGAATTCACCCTGAGGCCCCCGCGACCTCAACCAAAAGCATAGACGTGACCCAATACCTTACTCAAACTTGCTCGAACCGTCAAAACACTATAGTTAACATCAAAATCATCACATTTCCTTAAATCAAAGCCTAAGTTTATCAAATTCTTCCGAAACTCGCATTCGATCAAAAACCCGACCAAATGATATCCGAATGACCTGAAAATTTGCACACATATCCAAAATCATCCAACGAAGTTACAGTAACTCTCGGAATTCCATTTCGACCCTCGGATCAAAATCTCACCTATCAACCGGAATTCGCCAAAATTCCAACTTCGCCAATTCAAGCCTAATTCTACACCGGATCTCCAAATTCAATGCCGATCACACTCCCAAGTTACAAATCACCTCCCGGAGCTAACCGAACTATCGAAATTCACATCCGAGCCCTCTATCTCATAAGTCAACATTCGGTTGATTTTTTCAACTTAAGCCTTCTTAAAAGAGACTAGTGTCTCATTTCTTATCAAAACCATTGCAAATCAACCTGATTACACAATATACGGATAATGAAGCATAAGAAAACTGAAAATGGGAAAAACAGGGTGGTAATACCTGAGATGACGGGTCGGGTTGTCATAATCCCACTCATTAGTCACATGCATTGTTCGTTGATAAGAATATATATATATATATATATATATATATATATATATATATATATATATATATAT
>MU722312.1:28042-47724 GCA_026770625.1 Nicotiana glauca
AAAAAAAAAAAGAAAAAAAAAAAAAAAAAAATATATATATATATATATATATATATAACATTACTTTCCTGCTATTTCACTTGTTGTTCATCAGAGTTGCTTTATCATTTACTATTCTTACGATCCGACCTCGATACTACCCCAAGAAGAGGTTAAGACCTGGCTAGCACACTGGTTTGATCTATTTTATTCTCTAATTTATTCATTTATTTTCTTGATTATCAATTGGTATTGGACGAAATTACATATCCTTAAAATCACTATATAAGCTTAATTGTTATCCGAATTTCAGGGTAAACAAATTGCTATATGAAATTTTAGTAATTACTTGAATTTAGTTTAAGTTTATTTTATTTCCACGATCCTGCAAGTTTTTGTTAGTAGGCCTAATATTGTTGACAGCCTTATTTTCTTTTCCTACGTAAAATGATCTTTTTCAACCATATAAAAAAAATGTAACGTGGTGTTGAAAATCAAAAAAGTATCCTCCCAATTTTTTCTTTTTTCCAAGTCCACTCGAATAGTTTTACAATATTTTTCGTTTTATTTAATTTTTACACTACCAATTTTTAATGACTTTTTCTTCTTATTTTTTTTTAGTACAAATGATCCTGTTGATTAGAAATATGTGGTAATAACTAAAATTAGCAAAATTATTGCAAGGAGATCAAAATAAAATATCTATTCTTGTAACGACCCAGCTGGTCGTTCTACTTTCTTGATTTATGCTCCCCTACTTATGACTTCTTTTATGTGCTTTTACTATTTTATAACTTCCAGGGATGGTTGGTTTGGTTTTGGAAGGGTTAGGGTTGAAATTTGAAACACTTAGTTCCATAATAGAGGTCTAAGGTGGCCAAGTTTGATTTAAGTCAACACTTAAGGTAAACAAACTCGGAACAAAGATATGAAGGTTCCAGTAGGTTCGTATGATAATTTTGGACTTGGGGGATGTTCGGATTGATTTTCGGGTGGACCGGGAGCGCTTTGGTGCTTATTGTTGAAAGTTGGCATTTGAATGTTTTAGAATTTTCTATGTTTGACTAGGAGTGAAATTTGGTATTATCGAGGTCTATTTGGGATTTTGTGCATTGGAATATGTTCGTATTGTGGTTTATCACTTGTGCGTAAAATTACGCTTCATTCCGAGTTGTCTAAGTATGTTTTGTCGCGTTTGGAGTTAGTTGAAATGACTTTGAAGCTAAGAAGTTGATTAAATTGGTTTTGAGGTATGGTTCGTAGTTCTGGTGTCTACCAAACATGCACATTTTAACCGAGTCTCTTACGCTGGAAATTTGGTAAATATTTGATAAACAATAGATTCGTGTCTTCCGGACTCGCACGTATTTTCGTATGTGAGATAGTTTCTCTATTCTAATGGGAAGGGGTTGTTCGCCTCATTAGTGTTGTAAATTACTTATATGGGATCAGGTTGTTCGACTATACGGTAATAATATTCATATGGGATCGGGCCACTCGCCTCCGCAGTATTATGTATCACTATTCCTATGGGATCCGACCGTTCGCCTCAGCAAACTCGTGCATAATACTTGAGATTTAATTTGGTGTTGATATCAATTGAGTGCGTGCCTTCGAGGCCAGTTATGTTATTTTAGTGATTTCATATTTATCCATGTTTGGAAATTTATTATTAAAAGTTTATCTGTTTCTTTGTTACTTGTTGTATTTCATGCATGTCTATTTTATATATTTTGTTATTTGATCAATAGCAAGTATGAAGTCGACCCTTTGTCACTATTTTTTTGAGGTTAGACTAGATACTTACTCTATGCGTTGATTTACATACTCATGCTACACTTCTGCATTGATTGTGCAGGTAGTGAGACAAGTACTTCTAGTGGTCACACATGTTACATCCCGTACTTTTCTACAAAGGATTTGTGACTGTAAGACCCCGTAAGTTTAACAACCTTGATACCGCTAGATATTATATTAGTGTGGTATTTTCTTTTGAGTAAAGTATTTTAATAAAATATTTATAAGTTTAAGTTTGAATAGTTACTATTATTACTGTTTTCAGATATAATAAATTATACACCTAATATGGAAAAGTTTATGAAATTTTCTTTATTGTAAGGATAGAAATTATTCTACCCTCGTTCCAAACAGAAGGAACTATTTTTCTTACTTTTTACATATTATCTTCCACATTCACTAAGATAATAGTACTATATATTTTGAATTAGTATTTAAACTTTGTATACATTCATTCAGATATCATATAGTAAATAGTGAGACAGAAAAGAAGTAACATATATGTTACGTTAGGTTACTAAAACTACTAGAATAATTTTTTCCTTTTGAAAAATATCAATACATAAAGCTAATAAAAGTTTAACTCATTTGTCAGGTGTGTGAGATCATTTCTAGTCAAAGAAGGAAAATGTCATTCATTTGTTGATGTTCTTCTCCAATGTGAGTTATAATAAATTTTTTCTATTAATAGGTTAGTGTGAATAGATAAATATAAAATACCATTGGTATTGCTTGCAACCTGCTAATAGTATGTAGACTATTAGGCAGCAAGAAAGACAGTCCACGTCTTCACAAATAGATCACACTTGAACCCCTTTCTCAGAGTAAGCATGCCACGCTCACGCCTTTTTTACTATTCATACTTGTAAACTTTTTTTTAACTAGAGGAGAAAAAAAGGTAAAATTAAGAAGTTGGAGAAGAAGGTGGTTTGGTTATTTGTGTAATGGAAGATGGTGTTATATATAAAATAATATATATGAATTATTTATTAATAATATTTATTTTAAATAACAGGATAAAGAATTCTATCATAAATTTGAATACAATCGTTGCCTTCTGTGAAACTAAGTGATGTGTTTTTCTATGAGAAACTAACTCTTTGTTAACTGCTAGTTTAAATTTAAATGAAGCATTCATTGGCAAATATCATAAACCTTGTCTACATAAAGAGTATTCTACAGGATTCTAAATAATTTTTAAGGAATTATTTATACAACATCTCTCTATCTATCATAAGATATGTTTATATACATCAAATCTTCGTTAATTACTTTCTTCCAAATCCTTCATTCTTTTGGGTTGAGTTCTTGTGGATGGGAAATCAAAGAGTGCAACTTTGATTTCTAGAATAGGCATTGTATCCCGGGGATAGATTTTCCTTTAATCATTTGCACCGTGTGGGGGAAATTACTATCCTAAAGATAGTTTCCTGTAAACGGCTTGTCTACTCGTTTAAGATTTCTGGTTAGATTATCTTACTTGAGCTTACTCCATTGGTTTATTTTTAATATATTTATATAATAATTTTAGGATAGTAATTATTCCGATTCAATGGACTCTTCCTTGACGGGCAAACAATTCCAACATGTGGAGAGGCTCGAAAAGTTCAACGGGATGAACTATAAGCATTGAAGTATGAAGGTGATGTATCAATTGATGATTACAAAAGTCATGTCTTGACTTGTTCATATCCACAAGATGGAAAAGCGGATGGGCAGCTTTCGGACTTGCAACAAAAATGGCTTGAACATGATTTTGTTTCCGTTCAATGATCTTGAATGCAATGAGTAATGTCCTCTTCAATGTGTTTCACAAGTGGTACCCTGCATATGAGTTGTGGGCTGCCATCTTGCGAAGGTATGTAATAGAAAATGCTGGAAATAGATCCTTCTTAATTAACAAGTATATTGATTTTAAGATGGATGATTCCAAACCTGTTATTGATGAAGTAAATGAATTAAATGAAATTGTCTCTCAATGTGCTGATGTGGGTGAGCCAATTACTGAGACTTTTCAAGTTTCTACTATTATTGGTAAACTTCCTCCTTCTCGAAAATATTATCAGATGAAATTAAAGCACAAGACTAAGTCTCTAAATTTGGATCAATTGCTTCAGCATATTGAAATTGAGTATGAGGCTAGAATTGAGATTTGGTTGTTTACAATGGAAAGGATAAAGTGCACAATGTTGAAAATTTCACATCCTCCAAATCTGCTAAAACCAATATTAACAAGTTTCACAATGGAAACAAGACTTCTAATTATAAAAAAAAAATATTGATTCCAAGAATGGTATAAGTAAGAAGAACAGAGGACCTTGCTTTATATGTGGTAAGATGGGATATTTGGGTAGAGTTTGTAAATTTTTCAAAGGTAAGAAAGGTAAGAAAGAAGCCAATGTCATGGAGCAAGAAGAAGAAATGGTTGTTGTTCTTACTGAAATTCTTATGATGGATAGCAATGAAGAATGGTGGTTAAATTTTGGAGCAGCTTTTCATGTCACTCCATTCAAAATTGGTTTTAAAACATATGAAGATGTAAAAGGTGAGAAAACAATTTACCAGAAAATAATTTACATGAAAAACTCCACCACTTGTGCTATTATGGGAATTGGCACTGTGCAACTTATGCTTTCTTCCGAAAAAGTTCTCACTCTCAAGAATGTTCATTACATTCTTGGAATTAGGAAGAGTCTTGTTTCTATTGAAAAACTTGATGATCATGGTTTTAGAGTAGTATTTGATTCTCGAAAAGTTATTATTTCTAAGAACGGATCATTTGTTGGGAAAGGATATGCTAAAGACAATATGTATGTTTTAAGTATGAATGAAGTTTCAAGTGCTTCTGCTTATATTGTTAATGATGTGAATGTTTTTTGGTATTATAGATTGGTTCATATAGGTAGTAATGCCATGAATCGCATGGATTATATTCATAAGTCTTCACACATTTATACTACTAATAACTGTGAATGTTGTGCACAAGCAAAAATCACTAAGTCATCTTTTAAATCAATTTTTGAAATGACATCTCTTTTAGAACTTGTGCATACTAATTTATGTGACAATAAAGATCATTTGACTAGAGGGGGTAAAAGATATTTTGTGACTTTTATTGATGATATTTCAAAATATTCATATGTTTATTTACTTAAAACAAAAGATGAGACTTTTGAAAATTTTAAAATCTTTAAAAAAGAAATAAAAAAATAAGACTAATAAAAAAAATTAAAAGGATAAGATCCGATAGAGGTGGTGAATTTATTTATACCCAATTTATTTTATTTTGTGAACAATAGAGAATAGTAAGAGAATGTTCTGCTCCTAACTCTCCTCCACAAAATGAAGTTGCCGAAAGGAAAAATATGACACTTTTAGAGATAGCTAGTGCAATGTTTCTACATTCTAAGTTGCCTTACAGTTTTTGGGGCGAATGTCACGTCCTTAGTTGTTAACTAAGTACACGTATGTCACTTGACAACTCGTTCACGATATTGCATAATTTGCTCACATTCTTTCTATGCCAAGTCAGCCTTACTACACTCAAGATCGATAAGAGAATGGAAGAAAGAACACAAGAGAATTGCTAAAGGAAACTTTGTTAAAGAGAACTTGAATTGTTTACTTGATAAATTACAAATGAATGGACCCCCTATTTATATTAATCACCTAGGGGCTAGTGTGTAAATAATAATTATTCTACGATTCCTTAATATTTATAAGTAAGTCCCTTCTCTAGAATTTTCTACAAGCCTAGAAGATTCCAAGGACTTTCCTAGCAAATCCATAAGGATCTAGGGTCTTCCTAAGGAAATATCCATATTTCTCTAGAATCTTCTCATAAATACTAGTCTTCTTCTGATGTAAACTTCCACATGGCATTAATATATGTCAAATGGTGCCTATGTGGCATAATAACATAGCGGGTCATCACACTCTCCCCCACCCAATATTGCGACGACCGCGGCGCAATATTGCTGCATAAACTCTCGGATCTTATCTTTGAATTGCCACAAGTCTTCATATCTTTCCCACATGGCCTCCTCCGGTGATTGCCCTTTCTAATGGACGAGGAACATAGCAGTGGCTTTTTGCCCTTATTTTTGCCTGGCTTGGTAATCAATAATAGCATCAATCTCCCGATCATGCGAGGTAGTGATAGTCATTGGTGCTCGACTTGATTGGCCCCTACTCGTATCATCCTTATCTTCATGATATGGCTTAAGCATGATGGCATGGAAAACAGGGTAGATATTAAGATATGATGACATGTCAAGCTTGTATGAGAGCTTGCCTAACTTGGCGACGATCTTAAATGGCCCTTCATACTTGCGAATCAAATTCGGATTCATGCCCCGTAGTGCCTTGAACTGTCTTGGGTTGAACTTCACCATGACCATGCCCCCAACTCTATAGTCCGTGGGATGCCATTTATGGTCCGCAAACTTCTTCATCTTCTTAGCTGCCTTATCCAAGTAGGACTTAGAAGTGTCAAGCTGCTCTCCCCATCCTTTTGCTATGTAATAAGCCCCCAAACTCTTTCCCTCGAACGCAGCTGGTAATGAATGTGGAGTTTGTGGTTGTTGGCCTGTGGCTAGCTCAACTGCTGTCTGCCCCGTGGACTAACTCCGCTACAAGGTATGAGAGAATTGGGCGATGTCTAGGAGCCTTGACCAATCTTTCTGATGTGCACTTACATAATACCTCAAGTAGCATTGTAGTAAGTCATTGACTCGTTCCATTTTTCCATCCGTTCGGTGGGTGGAAACTAGTAGAAAAGTGCAGCTCCGTGCCAAGTATGTCAAACAACTCTCTCCAAAAGTTTCTAGTAAAGCGGGGATCTCAATCACTGATTATATGCCTTGATAAGCCCCAATACTTCACCACGTTCTTAATGAATAGCTTGGCGGCTTCCTTGGATGTGCAACTTAGTGAGGCGGGCATGAAGGTGGAATATTTGGAAAATCTATCCACAACCACCATAATAGTACCATAACCGTCGGACTTTGGTAGGCAAGTGATAAAGTCCATAGTCATGCTCTCTCATGGATGCTCTGCAACTGGCAATGGCTCCAAAAGTCCTCGGGGCTGTTGTTGCTCAACCTTGTCCTACTGACATATGAGACAAGTCTGCACATAACATTCTATATCATCTTGCATGCGTGGCCAATAGTAAATTGACTCAACCAACGTCCTGGTGCGACCTTGGCCTGGATGACCAGCCCACATTATATCATGACTCTTCCTTATGATCCGCCGTCTAATGTCTCCAAACTTAGGCACGTAGACTCGTCGAGCCATGGTAAGCAATAGGCTGTCTTCTACCCAAAAACATCTCGTTTTGCCCTGGTTGGCTAACTCGATAAGTTGTTTGGATACCGGATCATGTTGCATGCCTTCTTTTGTAGCCTCACGAATATCCCAAGTTACTGAAGTGATGGCAGCAAGTCCGTCTTTTCGGCTCAAGGCATCAGCTACAACATTACCTTTCCTGGCTTGTACTCTAGCACATAATCAAACTCGGCCAAGAATTATTGCCACCTAGCCTGTTTTGGTGTGAGCTTCTTCTACGTCTGAAAATAGCTAGTAGCCACATTATCGGTCTTGACCACGAACCTTGACCCGAGCAGATAATGTCACCATGTATGAAGGCAATGCACAATGGCAGTCAATTCCTTCTATTGCACAGTGTAACTCCACTCTGTCTCATTTAGCTTGAGGCTCTAAAATGCTATGGGATGCTTATCCTGCATCAGGACACCCATAATGGAGAAGTCTAAGGCATCTGTGTGCACCTCAAATGTCTTGGCAAAGTCGGGTAATACCAAAACTAGCTCCTCTATTACAATTACCTTAAGGTGTTCAAACGCCTTTTGACAATGCTTTTTCCAGACCCATGGCTTGTTCTTCTTCAGCAGCTCAGTCAATGGTGCAACCTTTGCTGAGTAGCCACTGATGAATCTACGATAGTAGTTAACAAGGCCAAGGAAGGATATCAACTCCGTTACCTTTGTAGGTGCCTCCCACTCCTGGATAGCACATACCTTAGCCTCGTCCATGCGTAGCTCGCCATTGCTAATGACATGGCCCAAGAAGTGCACCTTTGATTGTGCAAACTCGCACTTCTCCCTCTTGCTGTATAGCTCTTTCTCCCGCAAGACTTGGAAAACTTTACTTAAGTGCTCCATATGTTCCTCCAAGGTGTTGCTGTAGATGACTATGTCATCTAGGTAAACCACCATGAATTGATCAAGGTAGGGATGAAAAATCTTGTTCATAAGGGTGAAAAATATGGTCGGTGCATTGGTTAAGCCAAAGGGAACCACCAATCACTCAAAGGCTCCATATCTCATCACACATGTTGTCTTTGGCTCATCCCCTACTGCAATGTGAACCTGGTAGTAGCCCTTTCGAAGATCCATCTTGGTAAAGTACATGGCTTGCCCAAGTCTATCGAACAAGTCAGCGATGAGCGGGATCGGGTACTTATTCTTCACTGTAACCTTATTAAGGGCTCGGTAGTCTATGCACAAACACAGCGATACATCCTTCTACTTCTGGAACAATACTTGTGTGTTGAAAGGTGCCTTTGATGGGCGAATGTGACCAGCATCCAGCAACTCTTTCAATTGTTTCTTGAGCTCCTCTAGCTCGGGCGGTGCCATACGATATGGGGCAAATGTAGGTGGCTTAGACCCTGGCTCCAACTCAATCTTGTGATCCACCTCTCGCCTAGGCGGCAAGTGCTTAGGCAACTCCTCGAGCATGACATCTTTGTTTTCCTCAAGCAGTTTATCTATGCAAGGCAGCAATGTCTCTTGAAAACTCTTATCTTCCTCTAGACTTGCAATGGTTGCCACGAACATTGGCTCCCCCTTCTTGATCCCCTTGAAAACGTGCATAGCTGATATTTGTGCTTGGATCTATCTGTGTGGCATAGTCATTGTAGGTACCATGCAAGCTCCTTCTTGCTCCATAACCAAGAGATGTTGGAGGTAGGGGTCGATCAAAGTATGATAATGTCTAAAGAACTCTTGCCCCAGTATGATGTCAAAGATATCCATAGCAGTTATGGTAAAGTTTGTTATACCTTTCCAAGCTCCCAATTTGACACCTACTCCATTAGCTAACCCACGAGCATTTTGTACCTCGGCATTCAAGGTCTTGATGCGAGAGTTGGTTGTAGCAAGCTTCAATTCTAGTCTCTTTGCTGCAACCTTAGTCACAAAATTATGAGTTGCTCCAGTATCCACCATTGCACGAGCGGGCTTGTTTTTGATGGTGAGATCCACGTATTGATTGCCACTCTTAGTAGGTTGGATAGCTTGCTTTGTGACAGCACCACATAATCTGATCATACCCAACTGTGCGGTTCCCGAACTCTCTCCTTATGGCTGCTCCTTTCATTCACGGACTATGGTGCTGAGGCTCTTTAGGTCGGGACAATTCCTAAAGCCGTGCGGCCCTCCGCATATGTAGCATCCCTTCTTCTCGACCTGTTCCTTCTTCTTGGCGTAGCTCTGATGACCACTCAACTTTTGGGAATCTTGATTCTTGGGGTATTGTTGATGTATCTCCTTGCATTTGCCATGATCTCCCCCACCTTTGACATTGTTAACCTTTTGACTCCTTTTCATTGCCTTTGTCGTTCTTGCCATGCATGAAATCCATCAATGATTAGGCCTCCACTATGGCTTGGTCTATACCACTGACTTGTCGGTGTTTCAACTCCTGTTTAGCCCAATTTTACAACCCGTCCATGAAGTGGAACAATAAGTCATCATTGGTCAGGTTGGGGATTTGAAGCATAAGGGTAGTGAACTCATTGACATAGTTACGTATGCTCCATATTTGCTTCAATTCCCTAAGCTTGTGCCTTGCCTCGTACAAGACATTGTTTGGAAAGAACTGTCGCTTGAACTCGGCTTTGAACTGATCCCATGTGCTAATAGTACATAGACCTTTATCCATGTCAGCCGTCTTCCTTCTCCACCAGAGCATGGCAGTCTCTGAGAGGTACAATACCGCAGTGTTGATCTTGGCCTCGTCATCCCTCACTTTGCCTGCCTGAAGTAGTTTTCCAACTGCCAAAGGAAGTTTTCCACTTCTTGTGCATTACGAAGACCTTTTAACACTAGGGGTTTGGGAGCCTCGATCTTGGCCTCTCTCTTCACCACAACATCGTTGGCTGCCTCAATCACGCTAGCATTGACATGCTCCTCGAGTGAATCTATATTTTCTTTCATAGCATTGATAGTACTCAAAGCCTCCATGAGTTTGCACTCTAAGGCAGTGATGGTTTTCCTTAGTTCCATCTCGGTCTGTGTACGTCCCTCCAAGTTATTTCGGATACTCACAATCTCTTCAAGTATGTACCCATCAAGAACGCTAACGGTGCTTTCCTCCTTCCCCAAGCATTGGCCAAAGATCTCCACGGCGTCCATCCCCACATTCATCTTTATCAACCACTCTTTACCGAGCAACACATCCTTGTGCAGGACCTCCACTTCATCCTCGCTTGCCTCAGTGGCAGATGGTTCTTGGGATGTAAGCCCTTCGTTTGACACAACCTCGGGTGGCATCTCCTGCCTCTTGTTGCTAGCATTCCTTTTTTGCCACGGCCGCTCTTGCCAGCAGCATCCTGGATGACGTTGGCTTGGGTGTTAGTAGCATTAATTTCTCTGTCATTCACTATTCCCTTAGTTGAAACCTTCGCTCTGATACCACGTTGTCACATCCTTAGTTGTTAACTAAGTACACGTGCGACACTTGACAACTCACTCACGATCTTGCACAACTTTCTCACGTTCTTGCTATGACAAGTCCGCCTTACTACACTCAAGATCGCTAAGAGAATGGAAGAAAGAACATAAGAGAATTGTTAAAGGAAGCTTTGTATTAAAGAGAACTTGAATTGTTTGCTTGATAAATTACAAATGAATGGCTCCGCTATTTATACTAATCACCTAATGGCTAGTGTGTAAATAATAATTGTTCCACAAGTCCTTAATATTTACAAGTAAGTCCCTTCTCTAGAATTTTCTACAAGCCTAGAAGATTCTAAGGACTTTCCTAACAAATCCATAAGGATCTAGGGTCTTCCAAAGGAAATATTCATATTTCTCTAGAATCTTCTAACAAATACTAGTCTTCCTCTTATGTAAGCTTCCACATGGCATTAATATATGCCAAATGGCGCCTTTGTGGATGACATGGCGGGTCATTACATGAAGCTCTATATACTGCATGTCATGTAACTAATAGAATTTTCCAAAAAGGACAAGATAAGTCACCTTATGAGTTGTTTACAAATAGAAAATCAAATACCAGTTATTTTAAAGTTTGGGGATGTATTGCATATGCATTAGATGCAACACTAAAAATACCCAAGTTATGTAGCAAGGCAATTAAATCTATTTTCTTGCGTATTTCATGCATAGTAAGGCATCTAGATTTTGAAATTTGCATACTAATAGTGTGTTTGAATCAGTTCATGCTATTTATTTTGAGCATTTAACTATTAAAGATGTTGATGTATTAGAACTAGAGAAAGATTTATCAAATGAAGTAGAAATAAATGTTCAAACAAGAGATTATGTAGCTTTTACTTCTTTACCCGTGCTTGTAAGGTACTCTTCTCCTGGCACACATGCAAATACAATTATTCCTGAATCTACTGAGGTAAGGAGAAGTAAGAGACGTAGGATAGAAAGATCTAGGTCCTGAAATATTTACATATTCAATAGAAGATGATCCTAGAACCTATCAAGAAGCAATGTCACTACCTGATGCTAATCTTTGGAAAAAGGTTATGGATGATAAAATTAAATCTATTCATACTAATAATACATTGACCATGGCAGAACTTCCTCCTAATACTAATGTTATTGGTTCAAAATGGGTTCTGAAGAAGAAACTTAAAGTTGATGGAAGTATAGATAGATATAAAGAAAGATTAGTAGCAAAAGGTTAGATCCAGAAAGAAGGTTTTGACTACTTTGAAATATTTTCTCCTGTTACTAACATTACTACTATTAGATTCATGTTTTCTATTGCTTTCATGTATAATTTGGAAGTACATCAGATGGATATCAAAATAGCATTTCTCAATAGTGAGTTAGATAAAGAAAGTTACATTCAACAACCTAAAGGTTATATCGTGAATGGAGAAAACAACAAGGTATGTAAACTCAACAAATCTTTATATGGTCTTAAACAAGCACCTAGATAATGGTATGAAAAGTTAAAAAGGAGATAAGATCTGTTGGCTTTAAATATAGTAAAGCAGAAATTTGTGTTTTTTATAAATGCAATGACGATCATAAAGTCCGTATTACTTTATATGTTGATGATTTACTTATATTTGGTTCCAACATAGCATGTCTTAATGAAACCAAAAAATTTCTTAAGCAAATCTATTAAAGATTTAGGTCCTGTAGATGTGATATTAGGTATTAGAGTAATTAGAAAAGAAAATAAATTTATTCTTATACAGTCACATTATATTGAGAAGTTGCTTAAAAAATTTAATTTTGTAGATTGTAAACCTATTAAAACTCCTCTTGATCCTCATATTAATTTAATGCCTAACGCTAATGAACCTATTAATCAAGGAGAGTATGCTAAGATAATTGGTAGTTTAATGTATGTGATGAATAGTAATATACCAGACATTGCATGTGTTGTTGGTATGCTGAGTAGATTTACTAGCAATCCTAGTCAGGAGCATTGGAAAGCAATTAGCAAATTAATGAGATATTTGAAGCATACATCAAACTGTGGTTTGCATTATAAGTGTACTTCTTCTATTTTGGAATGTTATAGTGATGCCAACTGGGCTTCCGATAGAAGTAACTCTAAGTCCACTAGTGGCTGGTTACTCACTGTAGGAGGAGATATAGTGGATTGGTCCTCTAAGAAACAATCTTGTGTTGCACTATCGTCTATGGAATATGAATTTATATCTATGTCTCTTTCTAGCAGAGATATTCTATGGATTAGGAGATTCATGAAGTGCATACCATTTATTAATATTCCTAAAGGACCTATTACTTTATATTGTGATAACCAAGCTGCAATTCACAATACAAAGAATGAGAGGATGTCTGGAAATAGCACGCATATTGCTATGAGATACAATCATGTGAGAAGTCTTTTGAAGAAAGGTAAAATTTCTATTGAATATCTTCCAACTAATAAGATGTTGGCAGACCCTCTCACAAAACCTTTATCAGGTGAGAAAATTGAGAAAGTCGTGGGAAAAATGGGTCTATCACCATTTTAATAAAAATAATCTTGAATGACGTCTACTCTTTCATATGAATGTCAGTTTTAACTGGAAATTCATATTCTAAGCATTCAAGGATAAGTTGTCAAGAATTATCCAAGAAATATTAACGCTGAGGATATATTTCCAGTGAATAAATATACTCAAGGAATAGTGGGGGTGATTACTACAAATAAATTGCTATTCTTTTAAAGTTTCATGTTTGACTATATGCACAGATTTTCACAACGAGAAGGCTGAACTTTATTCTTAACAGTTTCATAGGTTAAATAGGAGTGTTAGAGCGGTTGTGGACACTCTTGATGAGACTGCCTATGCAAGTATAAAAGTGAGAGGCCGCTTATTATGGATTTATGGTGAATCCTAGAGTACTTGCTAAAACGGGATTGAGCGCAAGGCCTATATTAATCGACGATGTGTGATGACCCAAAAGGTCATCACTTATTTTCGAAATAAATTTTGCATTTTGAGGCCTTAAAAGCCTCTTTCAGCATCACCTCGATTTGCGTGCACGGTCCAGGCTCGTAGCCAGAAAGCCATTATGTGAAAAATTATGAAAAATGATGAACTTTAGTTGACTTCGGTCAATATTTTGGGTAAACAAATCCGGACCCGTGATTGGACGATCTCGGAGGGCCCGTAGAAAAATATGAGACTTGTGCATAAGCCCGGAATCGAATTCCTAGGCCCAAGCCCGAGAAATAAATTTTTAAAGAAACTTATTTTATAAAATTATTTATGAGTTTTGAAAATGAAATGTGTTTAAAATTTGATATTATCGGGCTCGTATTTTGGTTTCGGATCCCGGTACAGGTCTTGTATGTTGTTTAAGTGGAGTCTGTGAAATTTGGTAAGAAACGGAGTCAAAATGACGTGAATTGGACTCCCGATTGTGAAATTTGAAACTTAAGTGTTCTTGAGATTTTTCTTTGATTTTGATGCTAAATTCGTTATTAAAGATGTTAACTTGGCGATTTGATCGCACGAGTAAGTCCATATGATGTCTTTGAGTTAGTATGCATGTTTGGTTTGGAACCCCGAGGGCTCGGGTGAGTTTCGTATAGGTTTTGGGGTGTTTTGGACCTATACAAAAATTAATAGCTCTTAAAGGAGATTGTGGTCTTTAGTCAGCGCCGAACTTACAAAACTAGAGACGAGCACGATTACTGTCTCTATTAAAGTGCTTCTCGATAAAAACTCCAGCTTTTAGTAAGATCGTGCCAATTTTTACATAAACATTTGAATCGCACCAGTGATTTTACAGGTAACTCAATACAATATCATTTAGAGTTTCTTCTCGTGAATAGCTTTCATTACTAGTTGTCATTTTGCTCCCCCAATTATTCTCTACAATATATGCAAATAGCTTTGTTATGTTCCAAGAACTCATTAACATAGATATAGAACAATGGTAACAAGTTGACCAAGTAAAAACCTGAAATCAACAAATGAATACACAATTGGTAATCTAACTTTATATGAAAATGAAGAAGACACAACGTTTGTTCGTGTGCTAGAAAAGTTAAACTAGACAACTAAAGAGCATTGAGGCAATTTTCAAGAAGCAAGTTCTTCCCAAAAGTATTGTTATATGATTCTAGACCTTTTCCTTTAAATTTTCCTTTGCATTTCATCAATCTTCATCCAAAAATCTAGGGTTTTAATGGTATAAATTAGGAATTTTGGGTAGAATTAGGGCTTTTTGTATAATTGAGATTTAGACCTCGTTTTGGGGTCAAATTTTGAAATGAATTACATATTCGAGCTCGTGGGTAAATGGGTGAATGGGTTTTGGTCCGAACCTCAAGTTTCGACCAAGCGGTCCCGGGGTCGATTTTTGACTTTTTGGGGAAGATGATGGAAAATCTATGATTTAGTATTAGGATTGGATTATTTATTATTTATTGATGTTGTTATATTAATTAGAATTAGATACAAGTAATTCGAAGGCGGATTCCAACGGAAAAGCAGTGTTTGAGGCTTGAGTTAGCCATAGAAGTTTAAGGTAAGTGTTTGGTCTAACCTTAGCTTGAGGAATTGGGAGTTGTGTCCTATTTCCTACGTGTTACTTGTCGAGTACGACGTACAGGCATGGTAACGAGTATCTATAAGTCGGTGTCGAGCATGACCATAAGTTTTAAATTGAAATTATTGTGTTCTTGAGAAATATTACGAATGCCTAATTTGTTGGTTCTCCGTGTCGAACAAGGCTTATAATTATTCTCGTGATGATTGCTTATGATTGATTATTGGTGATAGTTGAGGTAGTTAGATGTTGGAATAAGATTGGTTATAGCTGATTTCCCTTGCTGGGACGTATTTACTTATGTTATTGATTCCCTTGCCGGGACAGTGTTGTTTCCTTATTGGTCCCTTGCCGGGGCCCTTGTTGTGATTGGTGTTGAAATATATATATGTGGATAGGGTTGAGAGCCATAACAACTATATAATTGGATCGGGTTGCACGCCGCAACAATGAGATAAATGGGTCGGGTTGCATGCCGCAACAACTATATAATTGGATCGAGTTGCATGCCGCAATAGTGATAAATGATATGGATCGGGTTGCATGCCGCAACAGTGAGATTATGTGTTGGGATCGGGTTGCGCGCCGCAACAATCGATAATATAAAGTGCTTATAGATTGATTGAGATTTCTTTATTATTTGGCTGTTAATTCTAAGTTTTCCTTATGTCTTTCTCCTAAATTACTGATGGTATTGATATTCCCCCGCAGCATGTACCCCTCTATCTTTACTTGTTTATTCTTGTTTAATTTTCACTGCGTAGTATATATACATAACTGCACAAGTTTATTTGGTAGTCTGGTCCTAGCCTCGTCACTACTTCACCGGGGTTAGGCCAGGCACTTACCAGTACATTGGGTCGGTTGTGCTGATACTACACTCTGCACTATGCGCAGATCCCCAAGCGGCAGCTTTTGGACCATAGTTTTGGGTGGAAGCCTTCAGTCCAGTCAGAGATCCCGAGGTAGTCCTGCAGACGTCCGCAAGCCCAGCGTTCCCTTCTATCTTTACATGTATTCAATTTTCATCTACTTCTGAAACAGACAATACTTTTCTTTCAAACAATGTATGTAGTATTCGTAGACAGTCCGTGATATTGTAACACTGAATTCTGGGTAGAGATGTATGTTGGCAAAGTCGTATTGGTTATGGTTTAATTTATCAAACTAAGTCTTCCGCTCATTTTTATTTATCGTTAATGCTTCACTGTTGATTACATGTTAGTTAAATAGTTAAAAAGGTCTAACAAGTGAGTTAATAATTTTACAATACGTGGCTTGCCTAGATTCCACGAGCAGGCGCCATCATAACTCCTGAGATTGGGAAATTTGGATTGTGACAGGTTAGTATCAGAGCTCTAGGTTACATAGGTCTCACAATTCACGGACAAGCTTAGTAGAATCTGAGGGATCAGTACGGAGATGTCTGTATTTATCCCAGAGGTTACAGAGTTTGGAAAAAAATTCACATTTATTCTTTCTTGTCGTGCGGTTTGGTTTTTCAATGATAATTGAATTTCTACTTTGTTCTTTCGCAGATGCCGTGAACACGCACTTCCTCATCCACTGATCAGCAGCCTGAGCCCCCAGCAGCAGCTCCCACGAGGGGCAGAGGTCGAAGTCGAGGTTGTGCTAGAGGCCGAGGTAGGGGCGGGGCTCAGCTTAGAGTAGCAGCACCAGTGGCGCAGCCTCAGGTGGACTTTGATGATGAGTTTCCGGCCCAGACAGTTTCGGTGGGCCCAGCTCAGGTCCCAGAGGGGTTCATTGCTACCCTAGTACTCCAGGATGCTCTAGTTCATCTACTGAGCCTTATTGATAGTGTCACCCGGGCAAGCTTGCTTCCTATAGCACCAAGCTTCTCTCATTCTAAAGGAGGAGCCCAGACTCTTGCTACTCGCACTCTGGAGCAGATGGCTCCCCAATTTCAAACTCTAGTCATTTAGCCAATTGGAGCAGTATAGCCGGGTGTGGTAGCTCAGGCCGGTGATGGGGCAGCTATGTCTGCCGATGCTTTGTGGAGATTGGATAGGTTCACTAAGCTCTTTACTTCCTCTTTCAGTGGTGCATCTTTAAGGATCCCTAGGATTATCTAGACAGCTATCATGAGGTTCTCAGGAACATGGGGATAGTTGAGACCAATGGGGTCGACTTTGCTACTTTTTTGCTTATCTGGATTCGCTAAGACTTGGTGGAGAGATTATTGTTTGGCTAGACCAGTCGGATCGCCAGCTTTGACTTGGGAGCAGTTTACTCAGCTATTCTTGGAGAAGTTTCTTCCCGTTACTCAGAGTGAGATTTATTGGAGGCAGTTTGACCGTCTCCAGCAAGGTTCTATGGTTGTTACTCAGTATGAGACCAGGTTTATTGATTTGGCCCGTCATGCTCTACTTATACTCCCCACAGTAAGAGAGAGAGAGAGAGAGAGAGAGAGAGAGAGAGGAAGTTCATTGAGTAACTTATCCAGCATATTCGATTTCAGATGGCTAAGGAGTCATGGAGTGAGATTTCTTTCCAGGAGTCGGCCACTATGGCTACGAGGGTCGAGATGGTCTTGTCACAGGGAAGTGGTTAGGGGACTGATAAGAGGCCCCGTCATTCAGGCATATCAGTGGTACCTCGTCTTGAGGCATAGATTCATAATGTAGAGGCCATCCTCCTGGGCCCTTTCAGTCAACGCTTCAGGTTTCTTATGGTGCTTCAGGTGGCCATGGTTCTAATATACAGTAGCCTGATCAGCAGCCCTACAGTGCACCGCCAGCTCCTATCTGTGTGCACCGTCGTTCCAAAGTTTTTGGGGTGATCATTCAGGTCACCAGGGTCAGTCTCAGTTTCCTCAGCCACATCACTCAGGTGGATGCTTTGAGTGTGGTGAGTATGGTCATATTCGGAGGGATTGTCCGTGATTAGCGGGCACTCAGTCGCAGCAGTAGGGTTCCCGTGCTATGGTTCAGGCACTAGGTGTCCCACTGCCTGCCCAGCCAGCTAGAGGTGGGGGTAGAGGTGCTAGAGGTAGAGGTACTAGAGGTGGAGTTCAGGCCACCAGAGGTGGAGGATAGCCAGCAGCAGACCGTCCCAGAGATATAGTCCAGGGTAGTGGGGCCCAGCCCCGATTTTATGCTCTTCCAGCCAAGCCGGAGGCTGAGGCTTCCGATGTAGTCATCACAGGTGCTGTTCTAGTTTGTGGCAGGGATGCTTTAGTTTTATTTGATTCAGGGTCTACCTACTCCTATGTGTCATCTTCTTTTGCACCGTATCTGGTCATGCCTAGTGATCTACACCGGTGGGTGATTCTATTATGGTAGATTGAGTCCATCGCTTTTGTATAGTTGTAATTGGGGGTCTTGAGACTCTTGTAGATTTGTTGCCTCTAGACATGGTTGTTTGATATCATACTGGGGATGGACTGGTTATCACCTTACCATGCCATCTTGGACTGTCATGCCAAAACTGTGAACTTAGCGTTGCCGAGTTTACCTAGTTTAGAGTGGAGGGGGACTCCTGGTCATTCTACCCATAGTGTTATCTCTTATGTGAAGGCTCGGCGTATGGTCGAGAAGGGGTGTTTGTCCTATTTGGCATATGTTCGTGATTCTAGTGCCGAAGTTTCTTCTATTGAGTCTATGCCTGTTGATCGTGAGTTCCCTGAGGTATTTCCTTCTAATCTACCAGGTATACCACCCGATAGGGATATTGACTTCTCAATTGATTGTGCTCTAGGCACTCAGCCTATTTCTATTCCGTCGTATCGTATGGCCCCGCCTGAGTTGAAAGAGCTGGAGGAGCAGTTGCAATACTTGCTTGAAAAGGGTTTCATTAGACCCAGTGTTTTGCCTTGGGGTGCATCGGTGTTGTTTGTTAAGAAGAAGGATAGATCGATGCGAATGTGTATAGATTGCCGACAATTGAACAAGGTTACGATTAAGAATAAGTATCTGTTGCCAAGGATTGAGGATTTGTTTGATCAGCTTCAGGGTGCCAAGGTATTTTCAAAGATTGACTTGAGATCTGGCTACCATCACTTGAGGATTAGGGCATCCGATGTCCCTAAGATAGTTTTTCGCACTCGGTACAAGCATTATGAGTTCTTGATGATGTCATTCGGGTCGGAAAATGCCCCAGCAGCTTTTATGGATTTGATGTATCGAGTGTTCAGGCCTTACTAGGATTTGTTTGTAATAGTCTTCATTGATGATATGTTGATCTATTCCCGCAGCCGGGAGGAGCACGAGAAACATCTTAGAGTGGTTCTTCAGACTCTGATGAATAGTCAGTTGTATGCCAAGTTTTCGAAGTGTGAGTTCTGGATGAGTTCAGTTGCATTCCTGGGTCATTTTCTATCAGCAGAGGGTATTCAGGTTGATCTAAGAAAGATTGAGGCGGTCAAGAACTGGCCCAGACCAAAATCAGCTACAGAGATCTGTAGTTTCTTGGGTTTGGCAGGCTACTACCATCAGTTTGTGGAGGGGTTGTGAGCACGTGATTTTTACCCTAAGCAAATTATTCCAAAAATTTCAAATAAAATAATTTTACAATTTTAGGAATTTTGTTGCATTCTTTGTGTTAATTGGTCGCATAATAACTCGTATTAAAAAA
>MU722314.1:1921-24187 GCA_026770625.1 Nicotiana glauca
TTCTATTGATGCTACAAGTGGAAGAAATATTAGTAAGTTGATAGTGATAGTGTAAGGCAGAAAGCAGTGGAGTTAACATGTTAATGACCCCAATTTTCCTCCATAGGATGTCGTGATAGTACCTAATCTCTAAGATTATATATACCTAACAAACATGTGGAAATAACTGAAATAACAAGTAAACTCTCAAATACTCAATAATTTTAATAAAAGAAGACTCCACAACTCAGCATATGCAATTTTCCAAAAAGCTGGCGATATAGAATCACAAGCTCTACAACAGTGTCATAATCATCTCTATACAACTATATCTAATAAAAGAAAGAAGATATATAAATAGATAGAGGATGGCTCCAAGGCCTGCGGACGCCGGCAGGTGTACTTTAAAGTATCCAAGTACGAACTCAACTCACTGATGCCTGGTCTGGTAGGAGGTATCTAGATCTGCAAAAAAGATGTGCAAAAGCGTAGTATGAGTACACTATAACGGTACCCAGTAAATGCCAAGCATAATCTCTATAGAGTAGTGACGAGTTGAGGTCAAGGCCCAACCGGAATAAATAAGAAATTGAACGAGTGTATAACAGTGAAATAATGATAACTATATAAATCAGACAATTAAAGGAATACACCGGGAATAGATACACTGAACTAAGGCAAATAATGCATCACAAAAGAAAACAAGAAATATTATTGCACGAGACAAAACAACAAAACACAAGTGAAGAAGTAGTAGCTATCAGAAAAAGTCACTACCGTGGTACCGCCTAGTAGGCTCAAGTCACAAATCAATTCACAATCTTTCCTTATATCACCGTGGAAGCCTTGCATTTAGTTTTGAAAATCATTTTTCCAAAATTGCTTCCCGAGTTTTAGCCCACCTTATCACACCGCGTGGCTTCTAGTAGTTCCCCTACTAGTCACGCATATCATGCCCACCTTATCTCGCCGCATGCATTTCAACCCCAAAACCATATACCACCGCATGCGTATCAATATTACAATGTATTACAAATCGCACCTCAAGTGCCTAATATCACAACTTGCCAAAGAAACCAACAGCAATGGTGTTTTCACAATAAATAGTCCATGGCTCAACCACAATGTATATAAGAGTCTCAACAATAATAACCGATAGTTAATAGCTCGATACGAATAGTAATTTACAACTTAACACCTTACCTCAATACGAATCACAGCCTTTTTTTATTCAATACCGATTTCAACAACAAGATATTCCATGAATAGTAACTTCAAGTAAAGAGTTCAACGGTTAAATAATTAATATGGAATAAAGGAAGCAAGAACCTCAACTAAACATGTAGAGAAATTAGCAAGTAAGAGATATGATAAGAAGAACATGTGAAATATACTAATGATCATGAATATAACATTTTAGATTAGGCATGAAAGGAATCTACAGAGCAAAACCGGTAATTTTCGATATTTAGCCATGTACACATTGGTGACCTTGCGTACACGCCTTCCACACATCACAACTATCACAAAACAGCACCAATCCTAAAGTGTAATTTTCTCCACACAATGTTACGCAAGACACTTACCTTAAAACACGCTAACTCAATCCACTAGTAAGCCTTTACCTCGATTATCCAACTCCGAATAGCTCGAATCTAGCAAAAACAACTTCATACGATAAATATATACTATAGGAAATTATTTTGATTAATTAAATTACGATCTTTGCAAAGAAATAAAAAGTCTACTTAAAAAGTCAATCCGGACTTGCGTCTCGGAACCAGACCGAAATTACAAAATCCGAACACCCATTCGATAACGATTCCAACCACACAAAAATTACTGAAATTCGGCCTCAAATCGCCTTTTAAAACCCCAAAAATTATTCTAGGAAGTTTTCACAATTCTTCCCGAAATTTCCAACTCAAGTCACTAATTAGATGATGAAAATAGCAATAGATTCATGAAATATATTTCGCGATTCACTGAATCTCCAAACTTCGCGATCGCATAACCCATCTCACGATTACATAGAATAAATTTTACCATTTTCCAACCAGATCTTTGCAATTGCAAATCTCTACTCGCGATCTCCTACAAGGAAACCAGTAGCAGCAGATTTAGCAGTCTTCAAGGTTCCGGAATGCACTGAAAATGATGCGAATTACACCCGAGTCTCCCAAGACCTCAACCAAACATATCACAAGTCCTAAAATATCATATAATCATGCTCGAAGCGTCAAATCATATCAAACAACACTAGAACCACGAATCACGCATCGATTCAAGTATATTGAACTTCCGAATATATCCAAACTAATACCTATTCATACCAAAATAACTCCGATTGACTTCAAATTTGGCACACAAGACATAAATGAAATGACGGACCTACTCCAAATTTTGAAATCGAAATCCGACCCCGATATTAATTAAGTCAACTCCCAGTTGAATGTTCCAACCTTCCAAACCTTTAAACATTCCAACTTTTGCCAATTCATGTCGAAACGATGTACGGACCTACAAATCAGCATTCGGACACACTTCTAAGTCAAAAACAATCATACAAAGCTTTTGGAATAGTAAAAACTCTATTCCGGAGTCATCTACACAAAAGTCAAACTACGATCAACTCTATCAACTTAAGGCTCCAAGTTAGGGACTATGTGTCCCATTTTACTCTGAAACTCAACGAAACCAAATTCAAACAACCCCCGGGAAATCACATAGCCCTAATACAACATAGAGGAGGTAATAATTAGGGCATCGGGACTATATACTCAAAAAAATTGGCCGGGTTGTTGCATAACAAGGAACAAGATGACTCAACTATGGAGGTGAATATTCGAGATGAAGAAGGATGGACAACTGTAGGCAAAAGAAATGGGAGGAAAAAGGGCAGAAATTGCAAGAACCATCTTCTTATTTTAAAGGAGCTAGCAGAAATTCAAAATACTTCCACAAAAAAAAAAATACATAAAGGGTCACTTGAAAATAATGTTACTATTCCAGTATCCCAAGGGAAAGAATAAATTTCTTCTACTGATATAAGCGAGAAACCCCAGGCACCTACGAAAGAAGTGTCATGATTCCGGTTCACCCTCCGTGAACCATCGTGACGGCACGTAGTTTATATGACTAGGTAAGCCTAAAATACGGAAATTAAACTAAATTTGCGGAAGAAAAAGAAAGTTGAAACAGAGATAGAGTAAATAAATAACGTTTAAGAGTGCCGCCTGGCATACACAATATTAACTCTCAAAAACTAATACATATTCCCAAAACCCGAAAATTCATGAATCACAAGCTACGAATATAGTAAAATGCTCTAACTCCGGAAAGTCTACATCAACAGTAAAGATAGAAGGGCTAATCACTACAAGAGAATGGAGAGTGACTCCTAGGTCTGCGGACGTGGCAGATATACCTCGAAGTCTCTGTAAAATTGCCTCGCCTCAAGAATGGTAAGTCTAAGTAGAGGTACATGGATATGCACATGAAAAACATGCGCAGGAAGGGCATGAGTACACTACAACGGTACTCAGTAAATGCCAACCCTAACCTCGATCAGGTAGTGACGAGGAAGGTTAGGGTCCTACTAAGGTTAAATAAATAAATAAAAATATATAGTCCGACAGTGTAGATAATAACAGTAAAACTAAGTGCAGCAGTAAAATATCTCAAGATATAAATATAACTACAACTGATACAGAGGTAAACAATCACAAGGCTGATATCCGGAGATCTCTCAGTATCCCAAGGATCTCTTAGTATCCTCAATGTATATCGGGGGATCTCTTGGTATCCCGAGGATCTCTTGGTATCCTCCATATATGCCAGGGATCTCCTGGTATCCCGAGGATCTATTAGTATCCTCAATATATGTGCCAGAGATCTCTCGGTATCCCGCACCTCAGCTCAATCATAAATACGTGTTGGGGATCTTCCGAGATACCTTCCCGTAGTTCCAAAATAAAACACACAATGATAACAAGGAAATTCTCAACTAAGCTCAACTTCACGTAATACAATTAAGGCAGTTAAAGCAAACATAACAATTTAATCAATTAGACATACTTTTCCTAGACTAACAGCTGGTTTAATTTCCAAATAGTGTAAGAAAGAAAAAAAAGAACACAATTTAAGGCTATTTTTAATGAAAATCCAAATTTCCAACAATTAGCACAAGTACACACTCGTCACCTCACGTACAAGGCATTTCAATTATAACAATATCAATTCTAAGGGGAAAATTCCCAAGACAAGGTTAGATAAGTCACTTACCTCGAACCGGCTCAATAATCAAATTGAAACCACATTCTTGCCGCGAGTATTTGACTCTAAATGGCCAAAATCTATTCAATTAAATTTCATAATGTAAATAACACTTCAAGTAACTGATTCTACAATTTAAATTCTAAGCTAATACGGAAAATTGAGTAAAATGACCAAAATTCCTCTCGGGCCCACGTCTCAGAATCAGGTAAAATTTATATTTCAAGAATTTTCACACTCTCACAAATTCAGTCATACCAAAAGTACCAAAATTGGACCTCAACCGGTCCCTCAAATCATCACTCAAAGGCCTCTAATTAGTCAAACCCTATCCCATGAATTACCCCAGATTTTTCCTTAATTTTTCATGCTTAGGATGATAAAAATCTCTATAATAATGAGTTTAGGGACAAAAGACCTTACCGCAATGGACTCCTTTGAAAATCCCTCTTGAAAAATGCTCCAACAGCCTCTTCCCGTTTGAAAAGAGATGAAAAATAACAAAATTTCGCGAAGGCAAGTATTTATGTTCTGCCCAGCGATTTCTGCATCTGCAGTCCCGCTTTTGCGGAACAAGGATTGCATATGCGACTTCTCACTTAAACTCATTTTTTGCATCTGCGACTCCCCATCTACAGATGCGGTACCGCTCCTGCGAAATTTCTACCGCTTCTGCGGTCCCTGCCTAACTTCCCCATTTATGCTTCTGCGGTTGGTCCACCGCTTCTGGGGTCCGCACCTGTGGAAACCAAACCGCAGGTGCGGTTATGACAGATATCAGCAGCTTCAGCTGCTTCAAAACATTCCAAAACCTCCCGTCAACCATTGAAAATCATCCCGAGGCCCCGGGGACCTTAACCAAACGCACCAACAAGTCTAATACCACTGTCCAAACTTGTACCAATCCTTAAAATACTTAAAACAACATCGAAACCTCTAATTAGCCATGGATTTAAGCCTGAGAACTACAAATTTTCTCAAAATAAGCTTTCGATCAAAAAGTCTATCAAACCTTGTCCGAATGACCTGAAATTTTGTACACACGTCGCATTCAATACTACGGAGCTACTCTAACTTGCGGAATTCCATTCCAACCCTCGGATCAAAATCTCACTATCGAACTTGAAAGTTCAAAATTCAACCTTTCGGCATTTCAACCTAAATTAGCTACGGACCTCCAAAACACAATCCGAACACGCCCCTAAGCCCGAAATTTCCCAATGGAGCTAACGTAACCATCAGATTTCCATTCCGAGGCCGTCTTCACACTGTTCCGACTACGGTCATATTTCTAAGACTTAAGCTCTCATTTAAGGACTAAGTGTCCCAAAACTCTCCGAAACTCAAAACCGAACATCCCAACAAATTCAAAATAGCAGAAAAAAATACGGAGAAAGCAGTTAATAGGGGGTCGGGGCGTAAATTCTAAAAACGACCGACCGGATCGTTACAAGAAGTAATGAACCCGAATGATCAAATGAAATGCACTTCTACTAGGAAGGTCAGAAGGCAAAGGAAATCCCCTTTCGTTGACAAAGTGGTTCCTCCTTATGAGAAAAAGAAGGAGGCTGGAAGTGGAAAGTTCAAGAGTATAATCAATCCTAACGTTGAAGAAACATGAAATGTTGAAACGTACCAGCTTGTGAAGACAACAGCGAATGGTTCAAAAAAAAAACTCGCCTATATAAGCTTCTTCCATTATTGTGAGGCTCCAGAAGATCCAGATAGGAACCAAGGTGTAGCTAATAACACGGAAGGTTACATTTCAACAGTTCTCACGGGTGATTCCTCTAGAATTAGAGCTGAGGAACTATGTTGCTCGGACTCTCCGAAAATGATGTCGGATACTTGTCGGATCCTCCAAAAATAGTGTAATTTTGGAGGATTGACACGGGTGCGGCATCATTTTGGAGAGTCTGCGCAACATAGCTGAGGAACAATGTAAGTTTAATGATGTAAATATGGAGAATTCCCCTATTAAGTCTGGATCACAGGTTGATGACAATGAAGTGAATGAATACTCCCACTTTGAATCTGAATCGGAAGAAGAGGTGGAAGAGACTCAGTTCCAAATGGTGCAAGCTTCATTATCTGAAAATGAAGTCGATGTCATTGACAAAATTTCATGAAAGTAGATCCTGGAGCTTACTTGAATTTAACTCAAGAGCAAAACAGGATTATTGAGGTCAACAATCTATCTTCCAAGGGTCTAGAAAGCGGGAAGACTGGTTGGTCCAACTCTCGAAAAACTAACTATATATCAACACTCAAAACATAGTTCCTTGCAGAGAAGTTTCCAATGATTAACACTCTTTCGTGGAATATAAGGATTATAAGAACACAAAGTTCCTTTGAACGACTCAAAACTCTCAAAGACCAATATAACATCACCCTCATTTGCCTGCAAGAACCTAAAGTGAGAGTGGGTTATATGAACTATTACATGAGACAACTCAATATGAATGGTTGCTACTCAAACGTTAACAATAAAATTTGGTCTTCTGGTCCAGTGATTTTGTTGTTGATATTGTCAAAGACACTGATCAACTAGTAACTTATATACAAATACTAAGTTCCACTATTCCTTTGTTTATGCTAAATGTAGGAAAAAATTGAGGAAGGATCATTCGATTGACCTGCTAAATCTATCAACACTCTTACAGGTCCTTGGGCTATGATGGGTGATTTTAATACTTCTTATTTTCACATTGTGATCAAGGATAAAAGAAGGAAATTGGGCATCAACAACACTCAGAATGAACATTTCCAATGGATGGAAGGAACTAAAGAAGTCTCTGAAGCTACAGCTAGATATTTCCAAGGGAGTTTTTGTTAGAAACCTGAGTATAATGACTACTCTGAATTTAACATTAGTGACCAAGTTGTTTCAGAGGATATTAATAGAAAATTGATTGCTTTTCTAACCGAGGAAGAACTAAAAACATGTGTTTTCTCTATTGACTCAGATAGTTTTCCTGGTACTGATGGATTCACTGCTAAATTCTTCCAATCTTGTTGTTCTATTGATGCCTCCTGATATTATCCAATCTTTTAAATCTATTTTTTGTGGTGTTAATATTCTTAAGTGGTTTACTCATACTTGCATAATTATGCTTCCTAAAGTCCCTTCTTCCCAACATTTTAATGATATTAGACCTATTAGTATTTGCAATGTGATAAGTAAGATTTTTGCTAAACTTCTCAACTATACACTAAGTTTCATTTTACCTGACCTGATAAGTTCTAATCAAACTGATTTTGTAAAGGGAAGATCTATTAGTGAAAATATCTTACTCTCCCAGGAAATCAATATATAGGGAAGCCAAATGAGGAAGAAAATGTTACTTTAAAATTAGTTATTGCCAAGGCATGTGATAGGGTGTCATGACCATATCTTTGTATCCTTGTGAGGAAACATAGATTTTGTGTAATTTGACTTGACATAATCTTTAGACACATTTCCAGTAATTGGTATTCCCTTCTTGTCAATGGTACTAGACAAGCCTTCTTCAAGTATGAAAGAGGATTAAGAGGATTAAGTCTTCCTATAAAATACATGGGTTGCGCTTTGTATATTGGAAGGAAGGAGATTTCTATATTCTCTTAGATTATCACCAGGATCCTGAATAAGATCTGAGGGTGGAATTCCAAGTTTCTGTCCTCTGGGGGTAGAGCAGTGTTAATCAGGCATGTCTTATTAGTATTGCCTACGCATCTACTAGCTTCCATTCATCCTCCAAAGGGTGTTCTCAACCAAATAGAAATGATGCTTTCAATGTTTTCTTGGGGAGGGTCGGCTGAGAAGAAAAGACATCACTAGGCTTCCTGGGATAACCTGTGTTTTCCATATGAGGAACGGGGTGCCGATTTCAGGAAACTTAATGACATCCGCAATTTATTCACTGTCAAATAGTGGTGGAACTTTAGAAGTGGTAAATCATTACGGAAGAGGTTCCTAATAGCCAAATACTGTTAGAGAGCTCATCCATTCATAAAATAGTGGTACACTAGGCTGAAGTCATCATATGTTAAATTAAACTTTGATGGTAGTTGCAAAGAGGAAAACTGTGGAGCTGGAGGTGTGATATGGGATATAGAGGGTTTCCTTGTCTTTGCCTACTCGTTAGTGCTTGGTTCATGAACAAGCAGCCTGCTCTTCACTACGGCATTGAATTGTGTCTATTTAATAGTTATCATCTTATTAGTGCTGAAAGTGACTCTAAATCATTAGTGGATTGTGTTAATGGTAGTAATACAGTTCCCTGGAATATTCCAAAGGAGATAGAAGAACTTGAAAAGTTCATAGAGCAGTCATAATCACTGTTATAGAGAGGGAAATCAAGTTGCAGACAAGCTTGCATCTATTAGTCACTCTATTTCGACTTGACTAAAAGAACATGCATTACCTTTGATCCTCCTTGACCATGCAGTCTTGTACAGTAGGGATAAACTTCCTTGTACTACTCCCTCTTTTCCTGTTATGTGAACCTATTTCCATTTTGGTCCGTTCAAAAAAGAATGACCCATTTCTAAATTTGGTAACAATTTAGCTTAAACTTACAATTCTAACATTAACGAGAAGCTTTTATAACCACACAATAAAAACTGAACATAATCGTTGAATAAATCAAATCTAACTAGGATATGCCGAAATTCCAGCAGCCATATGTTACAACATCCTTGATATCAAATTGCGCTGAGAAACTTTTTCTAAGCTCCTGTAAATCAGGTTTACCATATGAGAATTTCATTACAAAAGCTTGATGTAGCCCCTTCTCCCTTGTGAATTGATTAACCTCTTCCATTGAAAATTGTATTGTTGGTTCACCATGAATGAACATCACAGGAACCAACTCTATAGCTGTGGCTTGTTTTGAACTAACCTTATCAGCATAACGTTTTGGATTGTTGTTTGTTGTTGTGTTATTAGCTATTTGGTTTACCTCTCCCACAACCAAAGGCTGGGGAGAGATTGCAGCGGCCATGGCTGCCCTTGCTCAAGAAAATCGGGTATGATTGGAGAATTAAAAAGGAAAGAGGTGATCCCGGCCGTTGATCAAAATGATCAACAGCCTGGATTGAAAGAAAATTCGAGCGGGTTAAATAATGGGTTAAGGGGTCGGGTAAAATTGGAATTGGTCCGGTCAAATTGGGGTTAGGATTAGGTCAATTGAGGGCTAAAATTGAAATGTAAATAGGTTATAATTGCAAAGAAATGAGGTTAAATGTTAAATAGCCAGTTTTCCCTTTTACTTTTATCAAAAAAATTGCAAAAATCATTTTAAAAGCAAATTAACAGTACTGAGTCAGTTAATAACACATAAATATTAGTTAAAAAAATACTGGAACCAGTTTTTATAATTAAAACTCTGTTAAACTTAAAATAGGCAATAATTGCAATTATATGTAATTTAGCTTTTAAAATACTATATAAATTTGTAAAAATGTAAAAAAAATCACCTTGACTATATTTTGGTATAAAGGTGTGAACAAAATAAATCATTCACCAAAATTGATAATTTCGGGAATAATTACTGAGTTTGTACTGCTAAAATGGACAATAAATTGATTTAAAAAATCTTTAAAATTTTGAGAAAAATACTAAAATCCTTAGGCATGCTTATATATGCATATATATGTTATTTTAAAATTATTTTGTTTATTAAAAATAAATAAGGGAAAAATTGGGTATCAACACTTATTCCCAGCATAAAGTCTAACATGGATCGCGAGCTGGAGATGGATATTTCTTATCAGTAGGTGATGAGCATTGCTAGGAATATTGAGGGTATGCATGTTGGGGATAGAGAGGAGAGGTAAAAGGTCTCGAGAGTCGGGCCATTATTCTGGTGCTCGTGCCCCAGCTACAGGTCATCATGGTAGGGGTTATATGAGTCGCCCTGTTCATTCAGCTCTCCCAGCAGCCAGTGGTGTCCCAGCTCCTCCCAGAACTCAGGAGCATTATTATGCGCCACTAGTTTCTAGTGCGCCTCCTATATGTGGTGCTTCTGGTGGTCAGTCCAGCAGACCTGGACCGGACCACTCGCAGCCACCACGTCCTCCTAGAGCTTGTTTTAAGTGTGGTGTCACACGCCACATGGTGAGGAATTTCCGTAGACTTAGGAGGGATGCACCTCCACAAACTTCTCAGCCACAGCGTGTCCCGTAGAGTTCTTAGGCTATGATCACAGCATATATTGCTACCCCACCTGCTTATCTAGCCAGAGGTGGAGACCGCGGAGGTAGAGGTTACCCTTGAGGGGGAGGCCAGGGCAGATACTATGCCCTCCCTACATGTACTGAGGTTTTCACCTCTGATTCTGTCATCACAGGTACTATTATAGTCTGTCATAGAGATGTATCGGTTCTGTTCGATCCAGGCTCCACTTGTTCTTATGTGCCCTCTTATTTTTCCTCGTATTTAGGTGTACCTCAAGATTCTTTGAGTTCTCCTGTTTATGTTTCTACTCTTATTGGTGATTCTCTTGTTGTAGACCACATTTATCGGTCGTGTTTGATTCCTCTTAGTGGTTTTAAGATCAGAGTCGATTTTTTATTCCTTAGCATGGTAGACTTTGATGTTATTCTGGGCATGGACTAGTTGTCACCCCATTATGCTACTCATTATTGTCACGCCAAAATCGTGACACTAGCTATGCTAGGTGTACCGTGTGTTGAGTGGAGGGGTACCTTAGATCATACTTTTAGTAGAGTTATTTCATTCCTTAAGGATCAACGTATGGTTGAGAAGGGGTGTGACGCATATCTAGCTTATGTAAGAGATGTTAGTATTGATACCCCTGAAGTTGATACAATCCCACTGGTACGAGATTTCTCTGATTTGTTTCCAGCTGACTTTCCGGGCATGCCACCCGATAGAGATATTGATTTTGCCATTAATTTATTGTCGGTCACTCAGCCTATTTCTATTCCTCCATACCGTATGGCTCCTTTTGAGTTGAAGGAGCAGTTGCAGGAATTACTTGATAAGGGTTTCATTCAGCCCAGTGTATCACTTTGGAGTGCCCCTGTCTTATTTGTGAAGAAGAAAGATGGTTATATGCGTATGTGTATTGATTATCGCCAGTTGAACAAGGTTACAGTGAAGAACCGTTATCCTTTTCCTCATGTTGATGGCCTATTTGATCAGTTACCGGGTGCTTGGTGTTTTCTAAAATTGATTTGAGTTCATGGTATCATTAGTTAATGATTCGGGAGCCAGATATCCCGAAGACTACCTTTGGGACTTGGTATCATCATTACGAGTTCCTTGTTATGTCATTTGGGCTGATTAATGCCCTAGCAGCCTTTATGCATCTGATGCACAGTGTAATACGGCCTTATCTTGACTCATTCGTTATTGTCTTTATCGATGACATTTTGGTATATTCCCGGTATCGAGAAGATCATGAGCAGTACCTGAGGATAGTGATCTAGACTTTGAGAGAGAAAAAACTATATGCTAAGTTCTCGAAATTTGAGTTTTGGGTGGATTTCGTGGCATTACTGGGTCACATTGTCTCGAGTGACGGTATTCAGGTGGATCCAAAGAAAGTGGAGGCAGTACAGAGTTGGCCCAGACCATCCTCAGCTACAAAGATTAGTAGTTTTCTTGGCTTGGCGGGTTATTACCGTCAATTTGTTTAAGGGTTTTCATCTATTATACCACCAATGACCAGGATGACCCAGAATGATGCTTCGCTCCAGTGGGCGGAAGAGTGTGAGGAGAGCTTTCAAAAGCTCAAGATAGTTTTAATTACAGCCCCAGTTTTGATATTGCCTACCATTTTGGGGTCTTATACTATCTATTGTGATGCCTCGAGGGTTGGCCTTGGAGCGGTATTGATGCAGGATGGTAGGGTGATTCCCTACGTGTCGAGACAGTTAAAGGTACATTAGAAGAACTATCCTGTCCATGATCTTAAGTTAGTTGCTATTGTTGACGCCTTGAAGATCTGGTGTCATTATTTGTGCGGTGTGCCTTGTGAGATTTATACTGATCACCCGAGTTTTAAGCATCTATTCATGCAGAAGGACCTTAATTTGCATTGTAGGAGGTGGTTTGAGCTGTTGAAAGACTATGATATCACTATTTTATGTCATCCGGGAAAGGAAAATGTGGTGGCCGATGCTTTGAGACAACGGGCAGAGAGTTTGGGAAGTTTAGCTTATTCACCAGCGACAAAGAGGCCCATGGCGATGTATGTTCAGGCCTTAGCCAGCCAGTTTGTGATATTGGATCATTCAGAGCCTAGTCTGGTTCTAGCTTGCGTTGTCTCTCGGTCTTCCTAGTTTGATCATATCCGGGAGCGTAAGTTTGATGAACCTCATTTGCTTGTCCTAAAGGACAAGGTTTTGCATGGTGATGCCAGAGATATGACTAATGGTGATGACGGGGTATTGAGGATGCAGGGTTGGATTTGTGTACCCAATGTTGATGTACTTCGAGAGTTGATTTTAGAGGAGGCCAATAGTTTCGTTATTCCATTCATCCGGATGCTGCAAAGATTTACCAAGATTTGAGACAGCAGTATTGGTGGAGGCGGATGAAGAAAGATATAGTTGGGTTTGTAGCTCGGTGACTCAATTGTCAGCAGGTGAAGTATGAGCACCAGATACTGGGTGGATTGCTTCAGCAGATAGAGATTTCGGAGTGGAAGTGGGAGTGCATCACCATGGACTTCGTAGTTGGGCTCCCACGGACTTCGAGGAAGTTCGATGCCATTTGGGTGATTGTGGATCAGATGACCAAGTCCGCGCATTTCATTCCTGTGAGTACTACCTATTCTTCAGAGTGGTTGGAGGATATTTATATTCGTGAGATTGTCCGTCTGCATGGTATTCCAATTTCCATCATTTTAGATAAAGGTACTCAGTTCACATCATGGTTTTGGAGAGTCGTACAGCAAGAGTTAGGTACTTGAGTAGATATGAGCACACCATTTCACCCTCAGATAGACGGACAGTCCGAGCGCACTATTCAGATTCTTGAGGATACGCTCCGTACGCATGTGATTGAATTTGGAGGGTCTTGGGATTAGTTCTTTCCATTGGCGGAGTTTGCCTACAACAACAACTATCAGCTCAGGATTCAGATGACACCATATGCGGCTTTATATAGTAGGAGGTGTAGATCTCTGGTGGGTTGGTTTGAGCCGGGTGTGGCTACATTATTGGGTGCAGACTTGGTACATGATTCTTTGGAGAAGGATAAGGTGATTCAGGATAAACTTCGCACATCCCAATCCCGATAGAAGAATTACATGGACCGGAAGGTTCGTGATGTTTCCTATATGATTTGAGAGCTAGTTCTGCTTTGGGTTTCGCCTATGAATGTCATTAAGAGATTAGGGAAGAAAGGGAAGTTATATCCGAGGTTTATTATCCCTTTTTAGATTTTGAGGCATGTTGGGCAGGTTGCTTATGAGCTTGCCTTACCTCCCAGCTTGGCACGAGTTCATCCGGTATTTCATGTTTTGATGCTCCAGAGGTATCTTGGTGATCCGTGGCACGTGTTGGATTTTAGTTGGGTCCATTTGGACAAGGATCTATCTTATGTTGAGGAGTCAGTGGCGATATTGGACATGCAAATTTGAAAGCTGACAGAAGCATGTCTAATTGATTTTTCCTACTTGCGATTTAAGCCTGTTGTTAGCTTAGGGAAGCCTGTCTAATTTATTTAATTGCTTATTTGTTATACTACCTTATTTGAATTATGTGCAACATGCTAGGTTAGAAATAGTTGTTTTACCTTGGTGTTAAATTTGATTGAATTTAGTGTTCTTCTTGTTGCTGCTGTGTATTTACTTTGGTACTACAGGACGGTATCCCGGGATATTCCCCAGTAAGTTTACATTTGGACTACGGATTTGTATTCCGGGAGATCCCTCTGCACTTTTACATTAGAACTACAGGATTGCACTTGGTATATTCCCCAGTACTAAGTTTTTACATTTGGGACCACAGATCGGGATTCCGGTATATTCCCCACGCACTATGAGTCTGACTGCGGGACGGTATCTTGGGACATCCACTGGATATTTCTATTTGGGACTAGAGGATGGTATCTTGAGAGATCCCCAGTTGTTATCTCTATGTGAGCTTTATTCCTTTCCGTGATTATTTGTCTATGATATAGTTGTTGTTGTTCTTTCTATCTTGTGTTACTTCTTACTGTTGCACGTAACTATACTTCTTTATTTTACACTGTTATATCTTATATTTCCTTTAGACTCAGTAGGGCCCTGACTTTTCTCGTCACTACCCGACCGAGGTTAGGCTTGGCACTTACTGAGTACCGCTGTGGTGTACTCATGCCCTTCTTGAGCATGTTTTTCATGGGCAGGTCCAGGTTCTTCAACTCATACTTATCATGGTGGAGGCGAGGCATTTTGTAGAGACTCCGAGGTATATCCGTCGCATCCGCAGACCGAAGAGTCCCTTTCTATTTTTAGTACTAGTATAGCCTTTTTTTTCCCTTGTTGGTAGACATTCTGGAGATAGAGCTTATTATGTTATCCCTCAGCTTGTGATTCATGGGATTCCAGGTTTTAGGAATTATTCAGTTGTTGAGATCTTGTGTTGGTACATGCCGAGCGGTATCTTAAACACTTCAATTGTTGTTTATCTTCATTTCTTTTTCCTTTTTCCACATTTAGTTCCTTTTTCAACAAATTGTTAGTCTTACCTAGTCGTAGAGACTATGTGGCATCACGACAGTTCACGGACGACGAACTTGGGTTGTGACAAGTTGGGATCAGAGCTCTAGGTACATAGGAATCATGAATCATAGGCCAGTTTATTAGAGTCTCGTAGATCGGTATGGAGACGTATGTACTTATCAACGAGAGGCTGTGTAACTGTTAGGAAAGGTCCACTTCAATTGATTTCCTTGTCGTGCGAGAATTTTTATATCACAATTCTAAACTTTTATCTTCTATTCTTTCATAGATGGTGAGGACACGTGCTACCTAAGATAATTTGGCACCCACGCCCCCTACTGGAGCCGTCAGAGGTCGGGGCCGGGGTAGAGGCTTAGGATGTGCTCGTGGTGCAGCCCAAGCACCCGTGTGTGCTTCCATTGAGGTGCCACCAGCAAATCCAGTCAGGGTCCAGACATATGATACGTCTGCGACTAATACTCCAGCACTCCGGGAGACTTTGGTGTAGTTTATTACTATGTACACCACTCTAGCTCAGTCATGGTTGCTTCCCCTTACTGCAGCTACATCCCAGGCTGGGGGAAGAGCACAGACTCCCGCCACCCACACTCCTGAGCAGTGAGTGCATGTTGATAAGGTCCCATAGTTTATTCCTGTAAAGCCGGTAACCCCAGCTCAGCCCGAGGAAGGGGAAGTAGTTTCAGATGATGAGAAGAAAAGGCTTGTGAGGTTCAAGAAGTATCAGCCTCCTACATTTAGCGATCTAGGCTCAGATGATGCCCTTGGATTTCTTGAGGAGTGCTAACGTATCCTCTGTACCATGGGTATATCAGAATCGAGTGGGGTTTCTTTCACTACCTTCCAACTTCAAGGAGCCGCCTATCAGTGGTGGCATTTTTATAAGTTAGATAGTTCGAATTAGGCATCTTCCCTGACTTGGGCTTAGTTTTTAGATATTTTGACGAAGGAGTATGTCCCCCATAGTCTCAAAGACGCTTGGCGCACAATGTTTGAGCGGTTACACCAGGGTACTATGATTGTCTCGGAGTATGCTATCCATTTTACCAATATGGCTAGACATGCACCAGCCTTGGTTTCTACGTTTCAAGAGAAGGTTCGCTGGTTAATTGAGGGGCTTATTCCCAGCATCAGGTCTAGCATGGCTCTTGAATTGGAGATGGATATTTCTTATCAGTAGGTAGTGAGCATTCCTAGAAGGATTGCACATATGCACGCTAGAGATAGACAGGAGAGGGATGCCAAGAGGTCTCGAGTGTTGGGCCATTATTCAGGTGCTCATGCCCCATCTATAGGTCATCACGGTAGGGTTTATATGAGTCACCATGTTAATTTAGCTCCCCCAGCATCCAGTGGTGTTCCAGCTTCTCCTAGACCACATGAGCCTTATTATGCGCCACCAGTATCTAATGCGCCTCCTGCATGGGGTGCTTCCAGTGAACAATCCAACAGACCTGGCCCGTGTGAGTCGCAGCTGACATGTCCTCCCAAAGCTTGTATTAAGTTTGGTGACACACGCCACATGGTAAGGGATTTCCTCAGACTTAGAAGGGGTGTACCTCTAGAGACTTCACAGCCACAGCATGTCCCGCAGAGTTCTCAGGCTGTGATCACAGCACTAGTTGCTACCCCACCTACTCAGCTTGCTAGAGGTGGAGTTCATGGAGGTAGAGGTCGCCCTCGTGGGAGAGGCGAAGCTTGATACTATGCCCTCCCTTCCCGTACTGAGGTTGTCGCCTCTAATTCTATCATCACAGGTACTATCCTGGTCTGTCATAGAGATGCATCGGTTCTATTTGATCCAGGCTCCATTTATTCTTATGAGTCCTCTTATTTTTCCCCGTATTTAGGTGTACCTCAGGATTTGTTGAGTTCTCCTATTTATGTTTCTACTATTGTTAGAGATTCTGTTGTTGTGGACCGTGTTTATCGGTCGTATTTGATTGCTCTTAGTGGTTTTGAAACCAGAGCCGATTTGTTATTGCTCAGCTTGGTATACTTTGATGTTATTATGGGCATGAGTGGTTGTCACCCCATTATGCTATTCTTGATTGTCATGCCAAAACCGTGACGCTAGGTATTCCAGGTGTACCGCGTGTTGAGTGGAGGGGTAGCTTAGATCATACTTCTAGTAGATTTATTACATTTCTTAAGGCTCAGCGTATGGTTGAGAAAGGGTTTGACGCGTAGCTAACTTATGTGAGACATGTCAGTATTGATACCCTTGCAGTTGATTCAGTTCTAGTGGTACGGGATTTCTCTAATGTATTTCCAACTGATCTTCCTGGCATGCCTCCCGATAGAGATATTGATTTTGGCATTGATTTGTTGCCGGGCACTCAACCCATTTTTATTCCTTTGCACCGTGTGGATCCTCCTAAGTTGAAGAAGTTGAAAGAGCAGTTGTAGGAATTACTTGATAAGGGTTTCATTCGGCCTAGTGTATGACCTTGGAGTGCATGTGTCTTATTTGTGAAGAAGAATGATGGTTTTATGCGTATGTGTATTGATTATCGCCAGTTAAACAAGGTTACAATAAAGAACCGTTATCCTTTGCCTCGTATTGATGAACTGTTTGATTAGTTACAGTGTGCTTGTGTGTTTTATAAGATTGACTTGAGTTCAGGCTATCATTAGTTGAAGATTCGAGAGCCAGATATCTCAAAGACTACCTTCTAGACTCGGTATGGTCATTACGAGTTCCTTATTATGTCATTTGGGTTGACTAATGCCCCAGCAGTCTTCATGCATCTGATGCACAATGTATTCTGGCCATATCTTAACTCATTCGTTATTGTCTTTATTGATGACATTCTGGTATATTCTCAAATTCAAGAAGATTATGAGGAGCACCTGAGGATAGTGCTCGAGACATTAAGAGAGGAGAAACTATATGCTAAGCTCTCAAAATGTGAGTTTTGGTTGGATTCTGTGTCATTCTTGGGTCACGTGGTCTCGAGTGAGGGTATTCAGGTGGATCCGATGAAAGTGGAGGCAATGCAGAGTTGGCCTAAACTATCCCCAGCTATAAAGATCTGAAGTTTTCTTGGCTTGGCGTGTTATTACCATCGATTTGTTCGTGGGTTTTGATATATTGCACCACCAATGACCAGGCTGACCCAGAAGGGTGCTTCATTCCAGTGGGCGGAAGAGTGTGAGTAGAGCTTTCAGAAACTCAAGATAGCTTTGACAACAGCCCCAGTTTTGATATTGCCTACCCTTTCGGGGTCTTATACTGTCTATTATGATGCCTCGAGAGTTGATCTTTGAGCGATATTGATGTAGGACAATAGGGTGATTGCCTACGCATCAAGACAGTTTAAGGTAAATTAGAAGAACTATCATGTCCATGATCTCGAGTTAGCTGCTATTGTTCACGCCTTGAATATCTAGCATCATTATTTGTACGGCGTGCCTTGTGAGATTTATACTGATTATCGGAGTTTGCAGCATTTGTTCATGCAGACAGACCTTAATTTGCATTAGAGAAGGTGGTTAGAGCTGCTGAAGGACTATGATATCACTATTTCATATAGAAAAGGTTGTTAGAGCTGCTGAATGACTATGATATCACTATTTTATATCACCCGGGCAAGGCCAATGTAGTGGCTGATGCTTTAAGACGCCGGACAGAGAGTTTAGCCTATTTACCAGCAGCAAAGAGGCCCATGGTGATGGACGTTCAGGCCTAAGCCAGCCAGTTTGTGAGATTGGATCTTTCGAAGCCCAGTCGAGTTCTAGCTTGCATGGTCTCCAGGTCTTCCTTGTTTGATTGTATCTGGGAGCGTCAGTCTGATGACCCACGTTTGCTTGTCCTCAAGGATAAGGTTTTGCATATCAATTCCAAATATGTGAGTATTGGTGATGATAGGGTATTGAGGATGCACGGTCGGGTATGTGTACCCAATGTTGATGGACTTCAAAAGTTGATTCTAGAGGAGGCCCATAGTTTGCGGTATTCCATACATTCGGGTGCCGCGAACATGTACCAGGATTTGAGACAGCATTATTGGTGGTGGTAGATGAAGAAAGATATAGTTAGGTTTGCAGCTCGGTGCCTCAACTGTCAACATATGAAGTGTGAGCACCAGAGAACGGGTGGATTACTTCAGCAGATAGAGATTTCGGAGTGGAAGGGGGAGTGGATCACCATGGACTTCGTAGTTGGGCTCCCACGGACTTCGAGGAAGTTCGATGCCATTTGGGTGATTGTGGATCGGCTGACCAAGTCCGCACATTTCATTCCTGTGAGTACTACCTATTCTTCGGAGAAATTGCGAAGATTTATATCTGGGAGATTGTCTGTCTGCATGGTTTTCCAGTTTGTATAATTTCAGATAGAGGTACTCAGTTAACATCATGATTCTAGAGAGCCGTTCAACAAGAGTTATGTACTCGGGTGGAGTTGAGCACAATATCTCACCCTCAGACGGATGGACAGTTCGCGCACACTATTCAGATTCTTTAGGATATGCTCTGTGCGTGTGTGATTGAGTTTGGAGGGTCTTGGGATCAATTTTTGCCATTGGCGGAGTTTGCCTACAACAAAAGCTATTAGTCCAGCATTCGGATGCCACCGTATGAGGCTTTATATGGTAGGCGGTGTAGATCTCCGGTGGGTTGGTTCGAGCCGGTTAATGCTAGATTATTGGGCACAAACTTGGTACAGGATGCTTTTGAGAAGGTTAAGGTGATTCAATATAGACTTCGCACAGCCCAGTCCTGACAGAAGAGTTGCGCAGACCGTAAGTTTCGTAATGCTTCCTACATGGTTTGAGAGCGGGTTCTGCTTCGGGTTTTACCTATGAAGGTCTTTATAAGATTTGGAAAGAAAGAGAAGTTGAGTCTGAGGTTTATTGGCCCTTTTGAGATATTGAGGCACATTGGTGAGGTTACTTATGAGCTTGCCTTACCTCCCAGCTTGGCAAGAGTTCATCCAGTATTTCATGGTATCACGGTGATCCGTCGCACGTGTTGGATTGCAGTTCAGTCCAGTTGGACAAGTATCTATCTTATGTTGAGGAGACAATTGCGATATTGGATAGACAGATTCGAAAGCTGAGGTCAAAGAACATTGCATCAGTGAAGGTTCAGTGGCGGGGTCAGCGGTCAAGGAGGCGACCTGGGAGACCGAGCAGGATATGCGCAGCCGTTACCCTCATCTTTTCACTACTTCAGGTATGTCTCAATACTCGTTTGAGGATGAATGAATGTTTAAGTGTGGGAGGATGTAATGACCCGGCCGGTCATTTTAAGAATTAATGCCCTGGTCCCCTATTAACTGCATTCCTTGTGTTCGTTTCTACTATTGTGAGTTGCCGGGAAGATTTATTTGGAAATTCGGAGAGTTTTGAGACACTTAGTCCCTAAATGCGAGTTTAAGCTTTATTCTTTGGAACATAGTCATAGCAGTGTGAAGATGGCCTCGGAATGGAATTTTGATGGTTCCTCTAGCTTCGTTGGGTGATTTTGGGTTTAGGAGCGTGTTCGGATTGTGTTTTGTAGGTCCGTAGCTCATTTAGGCTAGAAAGTTGAATTTTTGAATTTACTGGTTCGATATTGAGATTTTGATATCGGGGTCGGAATGGAGTTCTGGAACTTGGAGTAGCTCTATAGTATTGAATGTGACATGTGTGCAAAAGTTCTGTTATTCAGACGAGGTTTGATAGACTTATTTATCGAAACCATAATTTGGAAGTTTTTTGGAATTTCTAGGTTTGAATTCGATGATGATTTAATGTTTCGATTTTGTTTTAGGTGTTTTAAGGATTGGTATAAGTTTGGATAGGGGTATATGACTTGTTCGTGCTTTTGGTTGAGGTCCCAGGGGCCTCGGGATGAATTCAGATGATTGACGGGAGATAAGCAATGGAGTTAGCAGCTGAAGTTGTGTCTCCTATCATAACCTCACATGCGTGTGTGGGACCGCAGGTGCGGCGCGTCAGAAGCGGCTAAGAAACCGCAGATGCGGCCATGTGAGGGCTGGCCAATTTCCGCAGGTGCGACAGTTCGAGCACACCTGCGTGAGCGCATGTGCGGTAGAGGAAGTGTAGGTGCGGCCCAAGAGAAGTAATGAAATATCAAACATGCGCACCTTGGACCGGAGATACGGGTCCGCACGTGCGTGAAATTGTCCGCAGGTGCGGAAGTCGTGGGCTAGAAATATTTAATTGTTCAATCGCGATTTTTTGCCATTCTTTCACCATTTTCATCCGAATGTTTGAGGTTTTGGGAGGTTCTCTAGAGAGGATTCAATGGAGCTTCAAGGAGGTAAGATTTCTGTAACCTAAAACTCGTTATTATGGTGATTTTTATCAATTTTAGCATGAAGTTTGAAGGAAAATCAGTGGTAAATTTGGGGTTAGGGCTTTTGTTAATTGGAGAGCTTTGAGTGGTAATTTGAGGTCAGATTTTGGTACTTTTTTTATGACTAAGCTCGTGTGAGTTTGAGAATTCTAAAAATCTAAATTTTACCCAATTTCGAGAACTGGTCCTGGAGGGCGTTTCAGTCATTTTACCTAATTTCTCGTATTAGCTTAGAATTTATTTTTAGAATCAGTTACATGAAGTGCTATTTACATTATACAAGTGGATTGAATAGATTTGGACCATTTGGAGTCGATTAGTCGTGGCTTGAGGTAAGTGGTTTGAGTTGATTCGAGGTAAGTGGTTTGTCTAACCTTTTGTGGGGAAAACTCACCTTAGGTTTTGGTATTATTGATGTTTGAAAGGCCTTGTACGTAAGGTGACGAGTGCGTACTTATGCTAATTGTTGAAAAATCTGTTTTTCATAAAGTACTTAGAATTGTGTTTTCCTTTCATTTATACTACTCACGATTTAAGCCTGTTGTTAGCTTAGGGAAGAATGTTTAATTGATCTAATTGCTTATTTGTTGTACCACCTTAAATTATGTGTGGCATGCGAGGTTAGAAATACCTGCTTTACCTTGGTGTGAATTTTGATTGAATTGAGTATTCTTCTTGTTGCTGTTGTGTATTTACTTTGGGACAACGGGACGGTATCCTGGGAGATCCCCCTGTATATTTACTTTGGGACTACGAATTTGTATTCTTGGAGATCCCCTACACTTTTACATTGGAACTACGGGATTGCACCCGGTAGATTCTCCATGTACTGACATTTGGGACTACGGAATGGGATTCCGGTAGATTTCCCGCGCCCTATGAGTTGGACTATGGGACGGTATCCCGGGAGAACCGCTGCATATTTATATTGGGACTACAGGACGGTATCCTGGAAGATCCCCGGTTGTTATCTCTGTGTGAGCTGTATTCCTTTCCGTGATTATTTGTCTCTGATATAGCTGTTGTT